>CABHPR010137609.1:16336-43428 GCA_902168415.1 Peromyscus melanophrys | reverse complement strand
GAAAGAAAGAAAGAAAGAAAGAAAGAAAGAAAGAAAGAAAGAAAGAATACAAATATTGGGGACAGGAGAGATGGCTCAGTAGTTAAAAGCACTTACTGCTCTTACAGAAGGGATTGGAGTCTGGTTCTGAGCACTCACTTACATCAGGCAACTCACGACTGCCTGTAACTCCGCTCCAAAAATCCAACGCCCTCTTCTGGCCTCTGTGAGCTACACACACACACACACACACACACACACCACAATTAAAAATAAATTATATATTAAAATAATATATGACAATAATTTTTAAGACAATAACTAGGCAAGCTGAGATGGACAGAAAATATCCACCAAACTTACGTCTATCTAAAATATATCAGCAAGATGGAAGAGACAAGAGACAGCTCAGTGATTCGAGCGATTCCATCTCTTCCAGGTGACTCCAGTTCAGTTCCTAGAACCCACACAGGATGATTCACAATTGTCTGAGACTCCAGATCCAGAGGATCCAACACCTATGGCGTCCAAGGGCACTTACACTCATGTGCACATACCCACACACAAATGTGCATAATTAAAGATAAAAAATAAGTATTTTAATTTTAAGAGGAGAGATGGCTCAGCAGGTAAAAGCACCTGCCACCAAACCCAACAACTTGAGTTCAGTCCCGAGGACCCATGGGATAGAAGAAGAAAGCCAAGTGCTGCAGGGTGTCCTCTGACCTACACACACACACACACACACACACACACACACACACACGCATGTGTGCCCCCCAAATAAAAATTTAATGTAATGTAAATGTAACTTCATTAATAAGTGAAACAGGCAAAGACTAGAAGAGACAACTTACCAAAGGCGACCTAATGGTAACAAGAGAGCATACGAAACGATGCTCTGAAAGCGTAGACTTAGAACAGACAAAAGCCAGTGAGACGCCACCGCACCTGCCAGTGTGGCTGAAGCTAGAAAGACTGACAGTAGTGTGCTCAAGGTAGCTTTATTCACACATAACAGTCCCAAACTGTAAGTAATCAAAACGTTAATTAATAGAGAAATTAATTATCATATAATTGTATGAAGGAGTACTACACACACACAAAAAAAATAAAAACCTAAAAACATACTGTAGCTAGAGTTTTCCTACCGGGCCCACAGTCAGGACAAACCTCTCTCACCCGCCAGTCCCACAGCCGCTCAGACCCAACCAAGTAAACACAGAGACTTATATTGCTTACAAACTGTATGGCCGTGGCAGGCTTCTTGCTAACTGTTTTTATAGCTTAAATTAACCCATTTCTATAAATCTATACCTTGCCACATGGCTTGTGGCTTACCGGCATCTTCACATGCTGTTTTTCATGGTGGCGGCTGGCAGTGTCTCCTCAGCCTTCTCTTCCCAGAATTTTCTCCTCCTTGTCCCGCCTATACTTCTTCCTACCTGACCACTGGCCAATCAGTGCTTTATTTATTGACCAATAAGCAACATGTTTGACATACAGACCATCCCACAGCAACATACAGTATACACATAAGATCTCAGACACATTTGCAAGAAAAAACAAGCTAAAAATACATATATTCTGCTAAGTGTAGTGGCTCAAGCCTTTGATCTCTGCACTCAGGAGCCTGAAGGCCGGATCTAAACCAGAGATCATTCAGAAACATTGCTTACTGGCTTGCTCCCTCTAGCTTGCTTGCTTACAGGGCCTGGGGCTACCTGCATAGGGATGATACTGCCCATAGTGGGCTGATCCTTCCTACATTACCAATCAGGAAAATGCCCTAGACACATGCCCCACAGGCCATCCTGGTTGAGGCAGTCCCCTAATTGAGACTCCCACAAATAAAGCTGGGCTGTGTCAAGTTGACTGGAAGCTAACTAGGAGAGTTGGCAAACTGTTGAACACAACCGGATTCAGTATTGCAAGTATCTGGGTGTTCTACTAATGTGCTGGTAACAAGTGTTTACGTCACTTCCTAAATTATACTTTCTTTTTAACACAGGGTCCCACTATTCATCCCTGGCTGCCTGGAACTCCATATGTAGACCAGGCTGGCCTCAAACTCATAGAGATCTGCCTGTCTCTGCTTCCCGATGCTGGGATTATAGGTGTGTATCACCAAGCCCAGAATAAAACTACATGTTTATGAATTGGCTTCATTTCAGTAAAATCTTCATTTTATTTTTAGAATCAATATGTTTTACATAAATTGTGTTATATTGATCATAGCCTAAAAGATATGATATGCAAAATGTATAAGATGAGAACAAATTTTTAAAATGTTTACTAGAATAGTTTGACATTATACATTTCTATGCTTTCAAAAATGAGCCATTTTTTCCAAATATATACTAAGATATATATATAAGATATAAAATTTAATTATTAGTACAAAATTATAAGATTGATAGTTCCTTTTTTAAAATCTTTCTTTTTTAATGTACTCACTTTTTTATTTTATGTGCAGGTAAGTCTGTGTGAGAATGTCAGTTCTTAGAGTTACAGACAATTGTTATCTGTCATGTGGGTGCTGGAATTTGAACCCTGGTCCTCTGGAAGAGCAGTCAGTGCCCTTAGACAATGAGCCATCTCTCTGGGTTCAAGATTGATAGTTTCTTAATTGAACTCTGGACTTTGTGTATGCTAGGCAAGAACTGCCACTGAGCTACACTCCTTGATAGATGATATTGAAAGAAGAAATTGTATCTAATTCTTGGAAAATATACTCAAATTCATTCTAGCATTCAATTTCTATCTAGTTGCCTATATAACTGTATCACACTTCAGATATATTTAGACATACAAAACACAGACTTCAAAATAGCGTGCAATGTTGTGTGTGTCTTCATGAATATGTGCACATGTATGATGGTGCACAGTCACATGTGTGCATCTGTAGACAGAGGCCAGAGGTATCTTCACTACCACTCATCACCTTTTTTTAAAGACAGAGCTCACTGATTGGCTAGGCTTGGCCGGCCACTGAACTCCAGGGATCTGTGTGTCTCTCTATCTGCCCAGCACTGGGGTTACAGTTACTGGATTACTGGATTTTACGTAAGCACAGGTGATCCAAACTCAGGTCCTTGTGTTTGGACAGCAGGCATGTTACCAACAGAACCATCTCCCTAGCCCTAATATACAGCTTTGCTACTTCAAGTCAACCTCAGCTGCCAGGTGTAACATCTGCAAACCTCACTCTACTTTGTGGAAACCTCTGGAACCAAGCACTGGATCACAAAGAGAAACAAGAAAATGAACACTTGGCGTCACTGAGAAACAGTAACTCTTTATGCAAAAACCTGTCACTGGTGAATTAGGGATAAGCTGATCAAACTGTCCTTCCTTTACCTTAGTCATTTGCTGCTCAGATCACCCTTGCACTCCCAGATACATCCATTGCAGACAAAGACTGGAGCCTCGAGGGCATGACACCAGGTACAGCTGCCTTTGTTAAGAGGACAAGGGTCAGTAGACACGGAGGACCATGAACAGGATTGTCCCCAAATCAGACATTTGGGATGTAAATCACACACACCTGCCTTGAGTGCCATCTCCTCTGTGGTGGAGCAGCCTGCCTGTTCTCTGCACTTGGGAGTGTATACACTGACGACACCCAAGAACCTCGAGCCTCTGGAGCTCAGGGCACCTCATTCAGGTCCAACCCCAACACCACCCTTACATTTTTATCTTAATACATCTAAATTTTTGTTCTTAAAGTCTATTATTAATTTTTAACTATACAGGTAATGTTTGAGCATACCCCTTCATTTCAAAATTATTTAAACATTACTTGAAGGCTAAAATCCAAATCATCCACCTATACCATCCCATTGTAACAAGTTTGGCAGCAAGTTCAGTACAGTTCTTTCCAAAAGCCCTATATCATTGTAATAGCCATCGCTCCTGACTAGACATTGGTCTAAGCCAGTGGCTCTCAACCTTTCTAATGCTGAGACCCTTTAATACAGTGCTCATGTTGTGGTGATCCAAACCATAAAATTATTTCGTTGTTACTTCATAACTGTAATTTTGCTACTGTTATAAATCATAATGTAAATATCTGATATGCAACCCCCAAGGGACCGTGACCTACAGGTTGAGAACCACTGGTTAATCATTTTATACTTAATGACTTTTCATCTTTTTTAAATCATTCTTGAGAGCTGGAGAGATGACTTAGTGGTTAATAGCATGCACTGCTCTTGCAAAGGACCCAAATTCTGTTCCCAGCTCACAAGTACCTGTAACTCCAGCTCCAGGTGATCCCTCTTCTGGCCTCTGACAGCACTACATGCATGTGCACAGTGCCACCAACACCACTACCCCACACATAGATGTACACACATATTTAAATATATACATGTAATTCTTCAATTCTTTTAGAAACCCTCTGAGACAGCTACTTTGCATACCTGTGTTCACATATACATTTATAATATAGAAGGGCTATGGCAATACGTATGTTTAATATAAAGTATATCCTAATTAGACCAAGCCCTGAACTATATTCTCAATATATCTTTGGAGACTTGTCCACATTTGGATCATTCTTTCCTGAGTAACAGGAAGCCCTAAATGTATGCAACTTCCACTTTGGGAAGGAAGCAACAGTTACCAAAGATCTATAGAATTCCCCTTGGCTGAAAGTTCTGACTTCTAATTCCTTTTCACTTCTGAGATACACAAGCAATAAGCCACCAGGTGAAGGGTTAGTTAGTTTCACACCTGGCCAAACACGAGCCTCCATAGGCAAGTAAAAAACAAACAAACAAACAACAAAAATAAAACCCTCCAATTTGCTGCGCAACATTTAACTCCCAATGAAAAGAAGAGAAAATACTAGGTTTTAAGTTCCCTCCCCCTATGCCTAAGACACTTCAAAGTAGCTCTTTGGGTCAAGTTTTTTTTTTTTTTTTTTTTTTTTTTTTTTTTTTTTTTTTTTTTTTTGCTGAGGAGGAAACCCAGGGCCTTGCGTTTGCTAGGCAAGCGCTCTACCACTGAGCTAAATCCCCAACCCAAAATGAGGTTTTGTTTGTTTGTTTGTTTGTTTTTGTTTTGTGGTTTTTCGAGACAGGGTTTCTCTGTGTAGCTTTGCGCCTTTCCTGGAACTTGCTTTTGCTGTGGGATGGTCTGTATGTCAAATTGCTCTGATTGGTCAATAAATAAAACACTGATTGGCCAGTGGCCAAGCAGGAAGTATAGGCGGGACTAACGGAGAGGAAAATTGAGAGAATTCTGGGAAGTGGAAGCTGGAGGAGGGAGACACTGCCAGCCGCCACCATGACAAGTAGCACGTGAAGATGCCGGTAAGCCACGAGCCACGTGGCAAGGTATAGATTTATAGAAATGGATTAATTTAAGATGTAAGAACTAGATAGCTAGAAGCCTGAGCCATTAGGCCAAACAGTTTAAATAATATAAGCGTCTGCATGTTTATTTTATAAGTGGGCTGTCGGACTGCCAGGACTTGGCGGGAGCTGGAGAGAAATTCTCCAGCCACAGGCTTTGGAGACCAGGCTGGCCTTGAACTCACAGAGATCCGCCTGTCTTTGCCTCCCAAGTGCTGGGATTAAAGGCGTGTGCCACCACCACCTGGCCTTGGGTCAAGTTTTATCAAGAGGAAAACAACTATGAGATTAGCGGATTCCTGGACAGCTCTGCCAAGAATGCCGGTTGGTTGCCTGTGATGCCCTGCCCCTCCTACCAGGCTCCTCCCACAGCCTCTGAGGCCCTGCCCCTCCTACCAGGCTCCTCCCACAGCCTCTGATGCCCTGCCCCTCCTACCAGGCTCCTCCCACAGCCTCTGATGTCCTGCCCCTCCTACCAGGCTCCTCCTACAACCTCTGATGCCCTGCCTCTCCTACCAGGCTCCTCCCACAGCCTCTGATGTCCTGCCCCTCCTACCAGGCTCCTCCCACAGCCTCTGAGGCCCTGCCCCTCCTACCAGGCTCCTCCCACAGCCTCTGACGCCCTGCCCCTCCTACCAGGCTCCTCCTACAACCTCTGATGTCCTGCCCCTCCTACCAGGCTCCTCCCACAACCTCTGATGTCCTGCCCCTCCTACCAGGCTCCTCCCACAACCCCTGATGTCCTGCCCCCTCCTACCAGGCTCCTCCCACAGCCTCTGAGGCCCTGCCCCTCCTACCAGGCTCCTCCCACAGCCTCTGATGTCCTGCCCCTCCTACCAGACTCCTCCTACAACCTCTGATGCCCTGCCTCTCCTACCAGGCTCCTCCCACAGCCTCTGACGCCCTGCCCCTCCTACCAGGCTCCTCCTACAACCTCTGATGTCCTGCCCCTCCTACCAGGCTCCTCCCACAGCCTCTGATGTCCTGCCCCTCCTACCAGGCTCCTCCTACAACCTCTGATGTCCTGCCCCTCCTACCAGGCTCCTCCCACAACCTCTGATGTCCTGCCCCTCCTACCAGGCTCCTCCCACAACCCCTGATGTCCTGCCCCTCCTACCAGGCTCCTCCCACAGCCTCTGAGGCCCTGCCCCTCCTATCAGACTCCTCTCACAACCTCTGCCTTCTGCCCTTCCCACCAGGCTCCTCCCACAGCCTTTAAAGACCATCCTTCCCACTAGGCTCCTTTCAAAGCCGCCAGTGCTCTCTCTCCCTAAGATCACTCTGCCCGTTCTGCCTCCTGGTTCCTCACTGTTGGGGGCAATCCACTGGTTTAGGTCCTCTACAGCTCAGGTGTGCACGTTGGCAGCCCAGACTCCAGGCACGGCTGAGGACCCGCACTCCCAGTGTCAGAAGGTTGGTCTTTCCTGAGAAACTTCTCTTTCTCCAGCAGCAGCTCTTCTCCTCCCTCCACTGTGGAGCCACTAGTGAGGTTCTGGCACAACCTCCCAGCCGACACCCCACCAGGGTCCCTCCTGCTTTGCAGCAGAGCACACAGGTACTACTCCACCTAAGAGTAAGCTCTAGGCCGGGCGTTGGTGGCGCACGCCTTTAATCCCAGCACTCGGGAGGCAGAGGCAGGCGGATCTCTGTGAGTTCGAGGCCAGCCTGGGCTACCAAGTGAGTTCCAGGAAAAGGCGCAAAGCTACACAGAGAAACCCTGTCTCAAAAAAACCAAAAAAAAAAAAAGAGTAAGCTCTCCACACAGAGAAGCAAGCTGCTTCCTAAACATAAGGGGAAAGACTCCTGCCATGATTAGAGGAGAGCAGGAGTGACCACCACCCACCCCACCCCACCCCCACTCCCAGGGACAAGGTGAAAGTCTGGCATATGGGTAAGGGGGAAAATGCCTAGCATAGGGTATATCACCTTTGGATCCGAGTTCTGCGACTCACCCGTGGTAGGACCCCGAGCATCTCTGCAGCTCAACTTTCCATGTGTGAGTTAGGGGTGACAGCATCAATGGGTGACTCATAGATCTGTTGTAAGGATCAAGTGAACTAGTGCAGGGGACCCCCTTAGTGCCCTGTGGTTGTGCCCTGTTGCCACCCATCAACAGACACTCAAGACAATTAGAAACAACACAGATGCAGAGGAGACCCTACGTTCCAGGACAGGAAGCAAACCTATCCTTAGCAGATGGCTAGAGAGATGGCTCATCCGTTAAGAGCACTTGCTGCTTTTCCAGGGGACTCAAGTCCAGTTCCCGGCACCCACATAAAGCAGTTCACAAATGCCTATAACTCCGGCTGCTGAGGATCTGGTACCCTCTCATCGTCCATGTAGCATCCGACTTACAGTTCTTAGCATCTTAAATGCCAGTCAATCCACAGAGCATTTTCAGTTGGACTCTGGGTAGTTTTAAAGGGTGGGGGAAGTGTATTTTTTTATGTGGGGGGGGCATGTAGGGAGAACATTTGTTCTCATCTTTTTCTCCAGAATTATCTTTCATTTCTCAGCAAAGAGCAGTGAAGACTGGTAATGGAGAAAGACGCTCCACAGCCTTTAGTTCTGTAAGTTATGCAGCCCCTGTACTCTGTCCATGATGACATCATTGCACACAAATCAATTCAGGCTGCATTCATAGTGGGGAGGTAGCATGGCCACTGATATCTCCGTAATAAATTGAATTTCCATTCCGCCTTTTTACAAGACCTCACAATGCACTCCTTAAGCCAAAATCTTGCTAGCATACCTTAATAGTCCATCCAGAAGAACAGTTCACGTTTTGTTTTCAGGGTTTGAAGTTAGCCCATTTGTCCTGTGAGACTGAGTTAAAGGGAGTTTAAAGTGAGAACTCATCTACCAAGGCTACCGACAAAACAAGGGCTTTGGCACTTCAGAGATGATTTTTTTTAATTTATGAAAAGATATTACCGGAAAAGATGGCTCAGTGGTTAAGAGTCGCTCCTATGTAACTCTAGTCCCAGGGGATCTGATGCCCTCTTCTGGCCTACACAGGTACTGCATGCACATGGAGCACAGACACACATACAGGCAAACACCCATACACACAGAACTAAACTTTAAAAGAACACATAACAAGGTGGTGTGATGGAAAATTCCCAAACTGCCATATGTTTAAATAAAATGTTCCTCCATGCTGAGACAGTTTCATTGAGCCGACACCACCCCACTCACAGTGGCTCCAAGGACACCAGGCACTGAAGGGGTTAAAACTGAATTTGAACCCTGACCAGCCACCGTTGTTTTCTGTCATGTACATGGTTTTGTGCTTGTACTTCCTGCTTGTTCCTGTCCATTCTCCTGGATCTAAAAGTCTGCTGAATCTGAGGCAGGAGGCCAGCAACATTACAGAGATCTGAGCGTGGCCCACCTGCTTAATGAAAAATGTCCTCTCCCCAAATGAAATCAGCTCAGTGACTCAGTTTCCCAGAAGTCCCTGAAACGTTCTGGAGACCCAGTGAGATTACACCACAGCATCCCTCATTGCCTGGAGTGGCAAGAGGAGGGATGAGCTGGATGACCCATGGCCCATTAGTCCCCTCTCCCGAGGTCACCCAAACCACTTTTAGAAGTTTCAGGGTGCAGGTCTCTTAACTGCTTTGAGCTGACAAAAGGAGTGATGTAGAAAGGGCAGTTAGGGTGCCTCAGAGGACCATCCATTCATGGGGCCATAATAAAATGTGACAGATGGCAAAGATCCAGAGCGTAAGTCAGCCATTCGGTGATAACATATTTGTGGATTGTACTACATGAAGGAGGTAATAGCTGTACACTCTTTTTTTTTTTTTTTTTGGTTTTTCGAGACAGGGTTTCTCTGTGTAGCTTTGCGCCTTTCCTGGAGCTCACTTGGTAGCCCAGGCTGGCCTCGAACTCACAGAGATCCGCCTGGCTCTGCCTCCCGAGTGCTGGGATTAAAGGCGTGCGCCACCACCGCCCGGCTAGCTGTACACTCTTATGGGGAACATTAAGAGACAAAGTTAATGAGGAAAATGTTTTACATCAAGATTAACGTAAGCTTTGTTTAGTAAGGTTAAATACAGTTATACAACTGGCTTGACCATGTACCAGAGTTCTGTAGAAGGATAAGGTAACTGTAAAAAGCTTTTTGTTACACCAGACTCTTGCATAAGGGACAAGCACCTGGAAGTTTTGTAAACAAAGCCAGGTAAATTCAGCATCTAAGTGACAATTTGAAAGAGAAACAGAATCCTATTGGGTTGTTTTTATAGGATTGTCTACCAACATTCCAAGGACATTGTTTAGATGTCCTGAATAATTTTCCAAAGCTGTGTTTGATGATAGAGTATCTGGCAGCCTCCTTTAAACAGTGGCATGGGTGGCTGGGGTGTGGACCCCAGAATGAGATTTGCTAAGAAGAAGAATTGAATGTTGGGGTATAGGGCATAGCCAATGGAACTAGCATGCAGATCCTGTACCAGTCGGGTGGTAGCTTAGGTACAAGGTTCCCTTGTTCACTGCATCTTCGTCTGTCAGTTCGGGAGACACTGAGGAGGACACAGCCATTGCTATTTGCCTCTCCGTTGTTTAAACGTTTAGGATATGGGCCCAGACTCTAAGATCATGCACTGGACAAGAGAATCTATCTCCCTGTCATATGAGACATGAGGAGCAATTCGTCTTCCCTATAGAGAAGAAGGAGGTTTTCCTGGTCTGGCCTACACATCCAGAGCTGGTCCAAACTACATAGCTGGAAACAGGAGCAGCAGACTTCTGGAAGGTCCTGTTTCCCCAAGCATCCTTATCCTGTAATGAAACAAGCTTGCAATCTCCTCTGCAAGGGTTGTGTCCCATCCGAGGGAAGGAGTACTACTTGAACCTGGGGATGTCCTGCCAGGCAAGTGTGTTGTAAATTTAACACATTTTACTCAAATGCTCAACTTTTTATAACCAGCGTTTTTTAAATACACCTAGTTTTAAATATCATTTTACATTAAATAAACTTTAAGTTTGCTTTAAACTTGTTTCAAGTTACTTGCTTTGGCCTAACTTTGCCAACACATACAGAAAACTATATAATGGACGATGTAAGTTGGCCTCTATAAATGAATTACACTTATATTAGTGTGACTACAAATAGTTCTGAGCATATTAAAGACATTTGATCATTTATAAGGTGACTGGTAATTAATTTTTATGTCTTAATTGTCTTTAACAGTTTTCAATAAATTAGTAACTCTCATAAGATTATAATTTTACAATTTTATCCCTGTTAAGATTGTGAGCCTTAAAAATTTAGATTGGATTGAAGCTCTTTTAGTATCAAAATAAACTTTAAACCATTGATACAGTCCTCAGATAGACTGGGAACTTCATTTTCCTGGTCCTTTTATAATGTACTTTTATAAAATATCACACCTTTTTATATGACTCAGTTTCTCCAAATAACTAAGGCTTAACAAAATTTTAACAAAGACATGTGATTAGACATACATCTTTTTTGTTTGGTTTTTTTTTTTAGACATATATCTTTAAGTCAGTTTTTATTAACATGACTAGACCATTATAGCCTTGGGAATTTATAAATATTAATCATCAAACATTATTCTTAATCCCCATCCTCCATAAACTTTGTATAACTTACTCAGACCTTCTGAGACTTGGTTTTAAGTTTTCATGGTTTTGTCCTGATCTGCTATGTTTTTTATTCTTAGTAAAAAAAAATCTGATTTTATCATACAAAACTCCATCCTTATCCAAAATATCTTTTAACTTTTTTAGCAAAAACATGCAGATGTTTTTGAGTTATTTCTGCCCCTGTAATTAACCCCTCACCCATATTCCTATAAGTAACCCCAATAAAACTCATTAGTTCATCAAGCTGAACCTTAGTGGTGTCTGCCCTGTGTAGTGGGTAACCATTCCAGCTTTGGTCTGGAAGTTCCAACCCTTTGAGGCTTCCGTAACTATCACTCCTACAAGGCGGGGCCAAGGGAGGGCTGAAGACCTGAGATCGGGATGCGCGGCGCTCTCTTGTTTCCTGGACCGGGACGCGAGAGGTAGACCGAGGAAAGTTCTCCAGAGAACACCGCCGGACTGCGCTGCGTCTCTTCCAGAACCCATCATCTACCTATCCCTTCATTTGTGAGTTACGCCTTTAAATAAATCTCCTTTTAACTACGTGGAGTGGCCTTAGTAATTTCGCCAATAGCCCTGGGCTCGCTATGTGGGATGAGTGGACATGAGTGTGCGGTGTCTCCACAGGAGAAGTCTGACACACAACATCCGTGCCTTTGTAGGAGCATTCAGAGGCCGGAGGGAGATGCTGGGCGCCCTGCTCTACCACTCTCTTCCTCATTGAGACAGGGTTGCTCACTGAAGCTGGAACAAGGCTAGTAGCCAGCAAGCCCAACCTAGGAATCCTCCTGTCTCCACATGCCACAGCACTGGGTTTACAGGCTTTTTTTTTTTTTTTTTACATGAGTGTTGATGATTCCAACTCAGGTCCTCATGTTTGTGTGGCAGGACTTCTTAACTACTAACCCCTCTCCCCAGGAATCTGAATTAAAAAAAAAAAAAAGACATGAAAGGCCAGTATGGTAGGATATATTTAATCCTAATACTCTAGGAAACAGAGGTAGGTAGATCTCAGTGGGTTTAAGGTTTGGTATAAATAGCAGGTTCTAAGCCAGCCAGAGAGAGCTGCACAGTGAGACCCTGTCCAAAAGAAAGAAAGAAAAGACAGACAGACAGAGATACATAAAAGTAGAAGGTGGACTATTTGAGAAGAGGGAGGTGAGTAGAAGGAAGGGTAATGGGGATGAAGATGATCAAGGTACAGGATACACTTATATGAAAATGTCACAGAGAACCCCATCGTTTTGTGTAATCAGTTAAAGTGTCTTTGCCTAGTGTCTTTTGAGCCAACTCCAGGTACCTCTCTTGCTGATTCTGCAATTCTTCAATCTCTAGCTTCTAGAACAGCCTTGAAAAGATGGCAGGGATCCATCTGGGAATTGGACTGTCCGGGGCTAATACTTGTAGAAAGTTCCAGAAATATGGTGTCATTCAGAGGTCCCTCCCTGACCATGTCAACGATACCCACAGGTCTGAAGACACTAAGGGACTCTTTGGGTATTTTCGGGGAGAGGATTGTTCCTCCATTTTCAGGCACATGGGAGTTAATGAGAGCAGCCCTAGAGGGACCACCATGAGGACTCAGGGTTCTTTTGGTAAGGCACCTTTGTGGACAGCTGGAAGACGGGCAGGAGTCTAGCTGGCGCGCTTTGTAGACAGGGACCTCGAGGAGCTCATCTTCATGCTTACTCAGTTCCTGATCCCATTCCTGGCACTTAAGTCATCAAGAGAGTCCCAAAGTAAATGTGCAGAAGATGGGGAACAGCTCCCAGGGCCAGCTGGGGGCAGTGTGCAGGCGAGTTCTCTTCCCATTTCCTTGAGTTCCTGGTACTTTCTAAGACTTTGGTGAGCCACTGAAGAAACCTCAAAGAATGGTAGCTGCCTCTATTTCTTCTCAATGCCAACTGATTAGCTTGGAGCACATTAGGCTAAACACCTGCTGTCTGAGAGATGTCATGGCTTCCCTGGACACCATGTCTGCATGTACCAAAATTTCATATAACCCTTTTTTTCTCCTTAAAAATCACAGAAGATATATGGGGAATTTTTAGATATTTACTTCCAAGTTAATGTAGTAATATTTAATCCTCCTATGTACCAGATATTACATAAATGACTTATGGATCTAGTTGTACCACCTAAGAGTCAGCTGTTCCTTTACAAGTAAAGACAAGGAAACAAAATATCATTAACTGTGTTTTACAGAAGAGTAAAGTGAATGTCAGGACATTAAGAACATAAATAACAACCTTGTTAAGAGGCATATTAAGTACTTACCATACAAGGCATTATTCTACTCACACATCTTAAGTAAAAATATAAATGTGAGCTGGGTGTAGTGACACACACCTCTCATCCCACCACTTAGAAGGCTAAGGCAGAAGGATTACCATCAATGTGAAGTCAGCCTGGGCTAACATAATGAGTTGCAGGCCAGTCTGAGCTACAGTGTAAGAACCTGTCTCAAAAAAAAGGTGTGTGTGTGTGTGTGTGTGTGTGTGTGTGTGTGTGTGTTTATTCATGTATGCCTGGTACAAACTAAGCATTAAATGTGTGTTGGTGACTTGATGCTGTAAGGGCTCCTTGCTCCATTCTCCCAACAGCCTAATGGAGTGGATGCTTTTATAATCTCCATTTCATTTTTGAAAAAAAAGAAAATCATCTCAGAAAGGTTAAGCATATTGTATTGCTCACATAATTCCCAAGAGGCAACACATAGATATAAACTTGAGGAACTAGACCATCAATGGCTTCAGTGCTCTATTCAGGGTCACCACTGGTAAGGGGCAGTAAGCCACATCTGTCTGCCTGGCTCTAGAGCACATGTGCTTGACCGACCGGCCATCTTGATCATTTGTGAGGGGCCTCAGTCCACGCACTTGAAAGAACCAGCTTTTAGCCTACCTCTTCATTCCACTGGGGGTTGATCACACACACATACCAACCATGTGGGCTAATCCATCTTCTGAAGCCATAGGTAGCAGGGTGGCAGACATCTGAACGAAATCAGCTGGAAAGTTAGGGCTTTGTAAATTATACCCATGCCCATCACATGCTACTCATTCTGCTCCCTAGAGCATGCTTTTCCTCACCGGGTGCTTTAGTTTTATTTCTATTGCTGTGATAAAATAAATTGACAAAAACAACTTATGGGAGGAAAGGGTTCATTACACTTTTAATTCCAGGCCATAGTCCATTACTGAGAGGAAGTCCAGACAGCAGGAACTCAACTCGGCTAGTCACATCACATGTAAGAGCAGAAAGAAAACAAATACAGATGGGCTGTTTGTTGGCCTGCCTACCCTCTCCGCTCTTACACAGTCCAGGGTCTACCCCATGAAATGGTGCTGCCCACAAGGGGCTATGCCCTCCTACATCAATTAACAAACAACCAAGGCAAGCCCCCAAAGACCAGCCTGATCTAGGGACTCCTTCATTCAGGCTCTCTCCCCAGGTGATTCAAGATTATGACAAGTTGACACTTAAAATGAACGGGCACACCCAGTGAACAGGAACTCTCACTCTTCCAGGCCCTCAAAGCATTCATCGGCCTCTCCCACAGAACATCTCATAGTCTGACTCACACAGCATTATCCAAGGCACACTCCTCCAGTCTAGAGCTAGTTACATGGTTAGCCGATAGATCTGGCTGCTGAGTAAAAGATGCCTCCAAACCAAAATGGTGTAAGTGAGAGGGAAGGTTGTTTCTCTTTCGTGGAACAGGGCAGCTGCAGAGACAGGGCAGAAGGGAAGCTCTTCTCCATGGTGCCAGGCAGAGATCCAAGTACCTCTCCTCTGTGGCTTTGCTCCACGCAGATGACTGGCCCCCACCTGTCTACGGCAGTGCTTCTCAACCTTCCTAATGCTATGATTCTTTAGTACAGTTCCTCATGTTGTGGCGACCCCAACCAGAAAATTATTTTGTTGCTACATAACTGTAATTTTGCTACTGTTATGAATTGTAATGTAAATATCTAGTGTGCAGGATACCCGATGTGTAGTGACCCACAGGTTGAGAACCACTGGTCTACAGTGATGTAACACCTTGACTATAATCCATTGAGAAGGAGGAAAGATGGCAGGAGGAGGACAAGCCCTGGATTCTGGAGCTGTGAAGGTGACTCACCAGTTAAGAGCTGAGTGGGGCCGGAGGTGTTGGAGAGATGGCTCAGCATTTAAGAGCAGTTGCTGCTTTTGCAGAGGACCTGTGTTCAATTCCCAGCACCCACATGGTGGTTCCTAAACAGCCATAACTCCAGTTTGATAAGATCAATGCCCTCTTCTGACCTCCTCAGGCACCAGGCACTCATGTGGTACACATATATACATGCAGGCAAAACATACATTAAAAAAAAAAAAAACAAGGTTCAGTTCCCAGCACCCATGTGGTAACTTACAACCATCTGTACCTCCAGTTCCAAAGATTCAACACCCTCTTTCTGGTATCCACAGGCACCAGGCACACTCTCAGTGCATATGGATACATGCAGGCAAACACTCATACACATAAAATAAAAATAAAGACGAGCATGGTAGTACACACCTTTAATCCCAGCACTCGAGAAGCAGAGGCAGACAGATCTCTATGAGTTCAAGGCCAGCCTGGTCTACCAAGTGAGACTCTGTCTCAAAAAATAGATAGATAGATAGATAGATAGATAGATAGATAGATAGATAGATAGATAGACAGACAGACAGATTTTTTTTAATGGGCTAGTGAGATATCTCAGGGGATAAAGGTGCCTGCTGCCAAGCCTCAGAACCTGAACTTAATCACTGAGATCCATGTGGTTGAAGGAGATCCTGACTCCTATAATTTGTCCTCTGACCTCCACAAAATGGCATGTGCACACACAGGAAGGAAGGAAGGAAGGAAGGAAGGAAGGAAGGAAGGAAGGAAGGAAGAAAATGTTTTTAAAGGTGAAAAAACTGTTATTGTCAGTGATGAGGAAGAACATATGTTGTTGTTGTTTTTTAATTAGCTACATGGAGAGTGGCCACATCTTAGTAACCACATTAAAAAAAAAAAACGCTATCTGCATCACAATATTATGTGCCACACAATGTTTCTCCTTTCAATAAATATGTAAAGATGCCACCATACACAAGATACAGACCTAATCATCCAGAATCCAAGGCAAGCTTCTAAACCACTGGATGAATAAATGAATGTAGCCCTCTTATAACATCACAACCTGGAGGGAGAGAAATGAAAATTTCAGCAAGGCACATAATTTAAAACATGAACAAGAGTAATTTCTTCCCATAGAGGTCATAGATAAAAGCAGACATATATAAAGCTGAATTTCCTGTGGCCTCCTAAAAAATATGGAAAATCAATTATAAAGCAAACAAACAGCCCGGATTCATCAGACTTGCTGCCACTAGCAAATGTATTAGAGCCTCGGGCCTGGACTTTTACTATAAAGACTTTTTCTGTGTCACACTGTGGGACATATTTTTATTTCCTCCACATCCAAAACAAAAAACGCCCTTACTGAATTTAGATAAACATGAGTCAAAAATTGAATTCCTTTTTGTGTCTTCTGCAAGATACACATTCAAGGGATTTAATCTGGAAGAGGAGCTAAAGTTCAACTCCAATTTATTATTATTTCTAAATTATTTATAAACCATCTCATAAAGCCATTAATAACATTATCAGCTGAGCTGCCACAAACCTTACCAGCTCACCCCAGCTGAGCCCCCAATTCCATTAATTCCATTGAGATTTATCTGTCTTCCCAGTTGTGCCATTTTCCACCTCTCCACCATGAAGTTATCCAATGACTGAGGAGCACTAACTAACCCACCCAGAGCTGAGCGCAGAGTAATAGTAAAGACAGAGAAAGTTAGATTCCAATGTTTAGAGATGGTACAAACTCTGCACTGAGTTAAACTGTCATACATTGTATTGAATCAGCCTGACCGTGGGCAATGGGTCACACAGGAGCATGAGTGAGTCCAGAATTTGAATTTGGGTCCCCAAATGGTTAACTCATTTTGTTTTTCTCTGCACACACTGCTCCTGAGAGACCTGAGCTGACTTCCGCTGTCTTCCCCTGCTGGGCTCTGATGAACTGTAGCTAGAATAGCCGCTGTGACCATTCTGGAAGCCTTTCCTCTTCAACTGCCTTAGACTTAACTAAACAGAAACAACTGATTCTCAAGAACCAGATTTTTCCAGCCCAGATAAAGTCCTCTAGGAAGAATTTCATAACTTTCAATTTATGTGACTGAACTGAAGAAACACTAGGCTAGTGTAGGTAAAATACAATGTGCCTGGTGCATAGCAGTTATTATCTGTGGAGGTCTTGCTGCCATCAACTCTTCTCTCTTATTATATATTTATTTAGGTTTTGGGAACCAGGTCTCATTATGTTCTCTGGCTGGCCTGGAATTCACTACTTAGACCAGGCTGGCCTTGAACTTGAAATGATCCTTCTTGCTTCTGTCTCCGTACTGCTGGGATATGACATCACACTTGGCTTAATTAAGGCATAATTCCTAGTCCTCTGAATGCCATAGCATATGGAATGGGATGGACAAGATGGCTCAGCAGGTAAGAGGGCTTTCTGGGTAAGTCTGACAGCCTGAGCTCAATTCCTGAATCCACATAAAAAAGCCAAAAGAAGTGGTAAACGTCTGTAATCTCAACATTCCTTTGAGGAGGTGGGAAGCAGAGATGGAAAATCACCTGGAGCCTCATGGACCAGCCAGCTGGACTATGCAGTATAGAAGAAACAAGAAACCCTGCCTCAACAAGATGAAAGGCAAGAAGTGACTCCCAAAAGGGTGTCCTCTGACTGCCACATACCCACTGTGGCATATGAACACCTGTACTCAACACACATTATAAACATATGCATATACTGTAATAATAAAGACATTTTAATTTAATGCATGGAGTATTAATTAACATATGGAGTATGCTAGATAGTAGTTCTATGTCAACTTGACATAAGCTAAAGTCATCAGAGAGAAGGGAACCTCAATTAAGAAAATGCCTCCATAAGATCAGGCAAGCCTGTAAGACATTTTCTTAATTAGTGATCAATGAGGAAGGGCCCAGCCAGTTGTGGGTGGTGCCATCTCTATGCTAGTGGTCCCGGGTTCTATTAAAAAACAGACTGAGCAAGCCATGAGAGCAGCTCCCCTCCATGGCCTCTGCATCCGCTCCAGCCTCCAGGATACTGCCCTGTTTGAGTTCCTGTCCTGACTTCCTTCAAGGTGTTCCAAGTTCCTTTGGTTATGGTTTTCCATCAAAGCAAAAGAAACCCTAAAACATGGAATATATGTTAATTAATTCTGCGTATATTAATGGAATGACTGTGTACCAGGCATCATGCAAAGTTAGTAATAAAAAAAAAAAGCAAGCATGGTCCCTACTTCATGGATCTTTCCATCTACTGGGAAGGGAGAAACCAAATACTTTGGCAAATAAACAAACAATTTATTAGTGAATAGAATAGGTATTGCAGCCTGTATAAAGTCTGAGTCTCTGTCAAAGAAATACAACACAAGTATCTTCAACACAGCTCAGATCTCTGTTGAGGTCATGGTAAACAAGGAACCATCAACATACTGTTACCAGGTAGGTGACCTTCACTCTCCTTCCTGCCTTCCAATTCCTCACTTTTGTCCCTAGCCCTGTAGCATCCCCACTGCTGAGGCTCTTATTCTTCTCTGCTTCCCTTCCCAGGAGACTCCTTGGACCTTCTCCTTGGGCCTTCCCCCGTCACCCCATCCCACTGTCTCAGGTGCCAACATCCAGAGGCACTCCTTGCCTGGAACCCCACTGACTGCTCTGGTCTGTAAATCAGGTGTGTGATCTTCACTCTCCCTCCACTCCTCCAATTCCGATTCCCTAGCTCATCCCCAACCCTATAGCAGACCACTGCAGGGGCCTGTTCTCCTCTCCTACTCCATTCCTGGGGGCTCTGCAAAACCTCACAGCAGACCCAGCTTTCCTTTCTCTGGACCCTTTCAGCCTCCCCACATTCTAACCCATCACAATTCCTTTATGTCAGCCCACAATACCTGGAAATACATTCTACCCTAGACTCCAGTGACTACACCCAGAAGTACTCCCTACCAGGCAACCATGGCCAACAGAACCTTCTAAGATCCAGAGAGAGCAACAGAAATCAAGGAATGGAATAGACACCCAACAAAGACTAAACCAGATATCAACAGCTAGAGTCACTGTCACCCCAAACCCAGATGCCTAAACACCAGCACAAAAACACAATCAATAACAACTAAGATGATACGCCTACACCAGAACCCAGCAAGGCACCGAGAAATGCAATATAGTTGAAGCACAAGACAAGAACTTCAAAATAGCTGTTATGAATCTGTTCAAGGACCTTAAAGAGTAAATAAACAAATCTACAAATCCAAGTGAAATCTATGGAAACACAAACAAACAGTGGAATGAAATGGGGGGGGGGAGTGTGTGTGTGTGTGTATGTGTGTGTGTATGTGTGTGTGTGTGTGTGTGTGCAGACACAGTTCAAGACATGAAAGTGGAAATATAACCACTAAAGAAAACCCAAACTGAAATAAAACTTTAGGAATAATAATAATAAATAATAATAATAAAAATTTAGGAAGTCCAACAAAAACCTCAGAGGTAAACCTCACCAGCAGAATGCAAGGATGAAAGAGAAAATCTCAGGCATTGAAAGTAAGATAGAAGAAATGGATATGTTAGTCAAAGAAAATGTTAAGTCTAAAAAGAAAAAAAAAACAGACACAAAACATCCAGGAAATCTGGGACACTAGGAAAAGACCAAATCTACAAATAATAGAATAGAAAAATGACAGGAAACCCAGGTCATAGGCACAGAAAATATTTTTGACAAAATCATAGAAGAAAAATTCCATAACATACAGAAGGAGATGCCCATCAAGGTACAAGAATCATACAGAACACTAAATAAACTAAACCAGAAAAGAAACTTCATGACACATAGTAATCAAAACACTAAATGAACAGAACAAAGAAAAAATTAAAAGCTGCACAGGAAAAAGACCAAGAAGCGTATAAAGATAGACCTATTAAAACAGCACTTGACTCTTCAATGGAGAATCTAAAAGCCAGAAGGCACTGTACACATGTTCTACAAACTCTAAGAGACCACAGATGCCAGCCTAGACTACTACACTCGGCAAAACATTCAGTCACAATAGATGGAGAAAGAAAAACATTTCATGATAAAAATCAAATTTAATCAGTATATACATATAAATTCAGATCTACAGAAGGTGATAGAAGGAAAACTTAAACATTAAGAGGTTGACTACACCCAAGAGAACACAAGGAATAAATAATCTCAGACCAACAAATAAAAGAGTTAGGGAAAAACACAGCACAACAAAATAACAAGAATCAACACTGCTCTTTGGTAACTCTCAACATCAATGTTCTCAATTCCCCCAATAAAAAGACACAGACATATTAGACTTGAAAACAGGATCCATCCTTCTGCTATATCCAAGAAATACACCTTATCATCAAGCATAGACATCACTTCAGGGTAAAAGGATGGAAAATGATATTCCAAGCAAATAGATCCAAGAAGCAAGCCTATGCAGCCATTTTTGTATTAGACAAAATAGACTTCAAACCAAAACTAATCAGAAAAAATAGAGAGTGACACTATATTCTCATCAGAGGAAAAATCCACCAAGAGGATATTGCCATTCTTAACATCAATGCACCAAACACAAGTTCATAAAATAAACACTACTACAGCTAAAAATCACATATTGACCCTCACACGGTGTCTTAGTTAGGGTTTCTACTGCTGAGAAGAGACACCATGACCATGGCAACTCTTATAAAGGAAAATATTTAATTGGGTGGCTTACAATTCAGAGGTTCAGTCCGTCATCATCATGGTGGGACATAGTGTGCAGGCAGACATGGTGCTGGCAAGTAGCTGAGAGTCCTACATCTTGACTCACAGGCAACAGGAAGTGGTCTGAACACTGGGCGTGGCTTGAGCATATATGAAACCTCAAAGTCCACCTCCAAAATGACACACTTCCTCCAACAAGGCCATACTTACTCCAAAAAAGCCATACATCCTAATAGTGCCACTCCCTATGAGCTTATGGGAGCCAATTACATTCAAGCTACCACAGTAATAGTGAGTGGCTTCAATACCCCAGTCTTGCCAATAAACAGGTCATCCAGACAAAAACTAAACAGAGAAATGCTGGAGCTAAATGACATCTAAACCAATTGGACCTAACATATTTACAGAACATTTCATCCTAACATAAAAGAAAACATCTTCTCAGCACCTCATAGGACTTTCTCCAAAATGATCACATACTTAGATACAAATCAAGTCTCAACAGATACAAGAAAATCTAAATAAGCTCCTGTCTTCTAACTGACTACTACAGATTAAAGCATGGAACATCTCACTGCTGAATGAAAAATGAGCCAAGACAGAAATTAAAAACTTTCTAGAACTGAATGAAAATGAACATACAACATACTCAAACACATGGAACACAATAAAGGCTGTTCTAAGAGGCAAGTTCATAGCACTAAGTGTCTACTTAAATAATTTGGAGAGATTTCACACTAGCAGTTTAACAGCACACCTGAATGCTGTGGATATCTGTATGCTGTGAATGTGTTGCTCTGATTGGTTAATAAATAAAGTGCTGATTGGCCAGTAGCCAGGCAGGAAGTATAGGTGGGACAAAGAGAGAGGAGAATTCTGGGAACAGGAGGGCTGAGTCAGGAGACGCCAGCCTGCCGTCCAAGGAGCAGCATGTAAAGGCAACAAGTAAAACCACAGAACATGTGATGACATATAGATTAACAGAAATGGGCTAAGTTTAAGTGTAAGAGCTAGTCAGTGGTAGGCCTGAGCTAATGGCCAAACAGTTTAATTAATATAAGCTTCTGAGTGATTATTTTATAAGCAGTTGTGGGGTCCGTGGGGCCGGGCAGGGCTGGAGAAAACTTCAGCTACACCTGAAAGCTCTAGGACAGAAAGAAGAAATCACATCCAAAAGGAGTAGATGTTAAGAAATAATCAAACTCAGGGTTGAAATCAATAAAATAGGTATGTGCTCACTTACATGTGAATATTAGCTGTTAAGTCTTGGATAAGCAGAGATAACCACAGAGGTTAGGTATAGAGTAAGGGACTAGGAGGGAAGGATAGATACCCCAGGAAGGGGAAATAGAATAGATATTTACGGCCAACTAGACATCTCTTGTCACCACATAAAACCTTTCTGGGAATGGGTTACATCTAATCAAGTCGTTGGCCAAAGGGGCCCTTAAACAACCTGGGCTGTTGCCAAGGCTATTGATGGTAAGGTTCTATTGCTGAAGACAACATCTATTGCAGAACTCATTGAACACGGATAAGTCCAGCTGGTGCCTACCTAGAGCCTTCACCTCTACTGACTAGTGTTCCTTATGATACCAGAGGAGAAAAGTAAACACCAACCCAGCTACAAACCCTTTGATCTACAATGGTGACCTGATGCACAATTCTGGTGCAGTAGCGGCACAAAGCTCGTGGAGTAACCAACCACTATTTTATTGGATTTGAGGGCCCCTTGATGAGATGGAACCCATGCCTGACACTGCTAGGGTGGCCAAGAACCTGAGAGCAAATAGGCCAGGGACCCAGGGGAAGACCAGCTACTACTGTTCTGCTAAAGACACTTAGCAATAAAATGACTCATAATGATACTCTTCTATACTCACAGATCAATGTCTCACTCAGCTATCATCAAGAAGCTTCGTCTTGCAGTAGATGGGAACTAACACAGAGACTCACAATGGAACAATGTGTAGAGAATGAGATGCCTTGATGGGAAGTCTCCATCAATTCCCTCCCCTCAAGGCTCAAGGAACCTTGCTGAAGAGGAGGCAGAAAGATTCTTAAGAGCCAGAGAGGATAGAGGATGCCAAGGAAACAAGACCTTCTAAACACAGCAGGTCCACATATGAACTAACAGAGACTGTCACAGCATGCACAGGGCTTGCATGGGTCTAATCCAGATGGAATTCTAGTGCTGTGAGGGGAAGTGGATACAAGTCCCCAATCCTAACCCAGATGCTATCTCCAATGGATAACTGCACACAAAGGAAAAACTAGTTTCCTCCAATAATCTCACTGGGTATACATAGCACTCTTAAGGACAACCCCCATGCCTAGCAGTAGATGGCCAACACATGAATTCAATGGCAACTTGGTGGGGGAGGGCTTATTTCACTCACGCTTCCAGAAAGCAGTCAGGGAAGTAACCTGGAGAAAGTAGCTGATGCAGAGGCCATGAAGGAACATTGCTTACTGGCTTGCTCCTCAGGGCTCACCTAGCCCACTTTTTATAGAACCCAAGATCATCAGCCAAAGGGAGGCCCTACCCACAATGGGCTGGGCCCTCCCACATGGATCACATTGGGAAAATGCCCCTACAGGCTAACCCAATCTTATGGAGGCATTTTCTCAGGTGAGCTTCCTTCCTCCCAGATGACTCTAGGCTGTTTCAAATTGACATAAAATTAGTCAGCACACTACACAAACAAGTTGTAAATGTGGCTCTTGGGTAAAATACTTATGTGGTGGTTTGAAAGAAAATGACTCCCAAAGCGAGCGACACTATTAAGAAGTGTGGCCTTGTTGGAGGAAGTGTGTCACTGTGGGAGCGGGCTTTGATGTCTTTTTCTCAAGCTTCATTCAGTCTGATGATCAGTCGACTTCCTGTTGCTGCAAGATGTAGTACTCTTAGCTCAAGCACCACATCGGCAGCATGCAGTTCCCTCATATACAGAATGTGCAATTAAAAGAGAACTTGGTTGGTTGGGTAGATGGCTCAGTCAATAAAGCAGTCACTATGCAAGAATGAGAACCTGAATTTGACCCTCAGCACTCACATAAAAACTAAATGTGGGACTTTGAACCTATAATCCCAGCTCTGAGGAAGGGGACCCCAGGAGCTTGCTAGCCAGCTAGCCTAGCCACATCAGTGAGCTCCAAGTGTGGCAACTGAGGGAAACACCCATTATTGGCCTCTGGCTTCTACATGCTTACACACATGCAGGCACACAAATGCATACACACACACACACACACACACACACACACACACACAAATGTACACACATACCAATAAAAAAGTAAAAATAACATCGTGGTGGTTTGAATAGGAATAGCCCCCATAGACTCATGTGTTTGAATGCTTGGCCCTTGGGAGTGGCACTATTAAGAGGTGTGGCCTTGTTGGAGTAGGTGTGGCCTTGAAGGAAGTGTGTCACTGTGGAGGCGGGCTTTGCAGTCTCATATATTCTCAAGTCATGCCCAGTGTGACAGTCTTCACTTCTACTGCCTATGGATCAAGATGTAGAACTCTCAAGTCCTTCTCCAACACCAAATCTGTCTGCATGCTGCCATGTCCTGCCATGATGCTAATGGACTAAACCTCTGAAACTGTAAGCCAGCCCCAATTAAATGTTTTCCTTTATAAGAGTTGCAGCTGGGTGGTGGTGGCGCACATCTTTAATCCCAGCACTCAGGAGACAGATCCAGGTGGATCTCTGTGAGTTTAAGGCCAGCCTGGGCTACAGAGTGAGTTCCAGAAAGGTCCCAAAGCTACACAGAGAAACCCTGTCTCGGAAAAAAAAAAAAAAAAGAGTTGCTGTGGTCATGATGTCTCTTCACAGCCAAAAAAAACCCTAAGACAAATATACAAATGAAAAAGTAAAAAGAATTGGCAAATAAATAAGTAGGAACGGTCCAAGTTGAAATAAAAAGAAGTGTCTTACCTGGTAGCAGGAGTCTCCTTTTCATACTTCTTTTCCCCTAACAAGTCTAGTTATCCACAAAACTTTGTTCATCCATCTAATTTGTAGAATTCTTTTATTAAGTCTCCTAAAAACAGTCTTTGATTTTTAATTGGAATTGCATTGAATTTATAGACTAATTAGGTGAGCCTCAGCAGTGTTATAATTGTGTCTTTCCACCCACTGCTCCTCATTTATTTACATCTTATTTTATATCCTTTCATTGTGCTTCAAATTTTTCTTCATAAAGGTCTTGAGACTTTATTATGCCAATTCCTAGAATTTATAGATCTGTCGGATCTGGGTATTTTTTTGATTTTAATTAGTACCTTATTTTCTTTTACATTTTATAATGAGTTATTTCTAGATTAAAAGGCATCACTAGTATTGGTCTTTTCACCCCCAAATCTTGCTGAACTTTTAATTCTCTTACTAATTTTAATGTCTTGTCTATTCTCTTCAGTTTACCATGTAAATTCTCATACTATATAAAAATTATGACCATTTTGCCTCAGTCCTATATAACTTATGATATAGATTCAGCTGTATGTACAAGAGACACAAATAACCGTGGCTCCAAGAAGACAGAAATTCAACCAGGTGGGTGGTGCACATCTATAATCCCAGCATTTGGGAGGCTGAGGCAGATGGATTGAGAACTAGAGGCCAACCTGGGCTATAAAGCAAGACTCTGTAAAAAAAAAAAAATGGCAAACACAAATTTCATTCCTATGTCAAAGTCTGGATGTAGATTTGGGGTGATTCAATAGTCCCCCAGTCCTTAGGCTCCTGGCTAGACCACCGCTCTTAGATGTCCCCCTCACCATCACACTGAAGACACGGTCTCTCCATACCTTCCACATTCTGGAGCACAGGACAGATGGGGAAGTCACACACAAGCTCTGACTGCCAACACACTAGCCAAAATCTAGCTGTAGGTTCTGAAAAATCACATCACTTATTTACTTCACTCTTCCATGCATTTCTACTTATCATGATTTCTTTCAAACTTCCCCTAGTTTTTTTTCTTTCCTAGTTATTTGAATAGAAAGTTGAGCCCACTCACTATCTCTCTTGCTTGTTTCAAATTACACTCATATCCAGGAATTTCCCTCTTAGTTTAGTTTTAATTATATCATAAAAATATCACCATGTGCAGTTTTGGTTCATTCGGTCCTAAGAATTCTGCATTTTTCCCCTTGTGACAGGTCCCAAGAGACTCTGATTCACCAGTGCTGTCTGTCTTGCTGTAACACTGCAAGGGACTGGTGTCTCTGATAAATAATCAGTGAGGACTGCTTGAGAGGTCAGAATCCTGCCACCAAAGGTCAACCTAGGGCTTCCACATGCAGATATGTATCACACATACACACCACATACACTGCATACACACCACATACCACACACACACACACACACACACACACACACACACACACACACACACTGTATACCACACACACCATATGCCACACACACATACCATATACCACATATATATACATACCACACACATACACACACACCAGAGAAGTCTAGAGCGTAGGTAAATGGCATGTTACAAAGATCATTCCAAAAGGTGTCCTACCCTAAAGAACCTAAATCTAATACTTAATAAGTTCTATCTAAGATAATATATTATATATATATATATACTAAGTTGTAACTATAACTGCTAGTCTTCAATCCCATCAAAGACCTGAGAAGGAATATAATGGTACCTGAGAAATGGAAGATGGATGCAAGCAACTTTCAGGAGTCTTGCAAGAGTAGACAGAGACAGTCACCAGAGACAGGCAGCCTGGACAGTCACCTAATGTTTCTCAGCATTGTTGGTGCATTCAAATTGGCTACAGGCCTAGAGTATCTGACAGACCATTTTCAGAAGCAGGAATTCTGAAAGACCATCTTACCCTGTCTTGGCAGATTTCAGTAGTCACTTTTCCTTGTGTCCTACTTGTCCAGAAGGACAGCATTTGTGCTGTCAGCAGTTGAGGCAAGGGCAGATCTTTGCCCAGTAGGCCATTTTGTGCCAAGAAGACAAACTTCCAAATGCAAATGTCTTAGAAGCCCAACGTTCTCTCAGCATCAAATTGGTGCTGCCAGGAGCAATTGTGTCTCACGTCAACAGAATTCTAAGTTATTTAAATGCCATATTCTCTAGGTCTATGAAGTGTTTGAAGATTACCTGTCCATCAACCTATGTATCTGTAAATCTGGATAACCTAACTAACATAACTATAGAGATGACAAGCATAGGTGACTATAGATTTATAGTCACCTATGCTTGTCATCTCTATAGTTAT
>CABHPR010137609.1:0-10693 GCA_902168415.1 Peromyscus melanophrys | reverse complement strand
GAAGAAGAAGAAGAAGAAGAAGAGGAAGAAGAAGAAGAAGAAGAAGAAGAAGAAGAAGAAGAAGAAGAAGAAGAAGAAGAAGAAGAAGAAGAAGAAGAAGATCAAATATACTATTTACAGGAGGAAAAATGGCCAAGGTCAGCATAGAGCTAAGTCAGACAATGTTGGCAAAGAGAAGACAGGATGCTTCAGACACAGCTGCCTTAGGACTGATAACCACAGGCCCGGGGGAGAGTCGGGTCCTCAAAAACAGCAACCTTGACTCCTTCGAGGAACTGGCTCCAGCTTCAGACTGGCCTTGCCAAGTCCACTCCTGGACAAGGACGCAGAACTAACGTCCCTTTGTCCTTTCATCAGGGCCTCTGAGAAAGTCTCAGGTTGGTCTGGCGACCCACAGCAGATGGTTCAGTGGATGCATGCACACACATCATACACACAAAAGAGTAAGAAAAAATGTTCACAGGTCAGGACACAAGATACTGAAAGGGGGGCTGTAAAAACTTACTGAGGAAATATAAACAAAAGAATAAAAACAAGAGAATGAGTGAGCAAAGTCACCTTTTACCCTTTTACCTGACACACATTCATACGGGTGTCATTTTTATACCAATTGTTTTGGTAGCAACAAGAAATATATAAAAGTAAGGCTTAAAATTTGTCCATTCTTTTGTTTTGTTTTGTTTTGGTTTGGTTTGGTTTGGTTTGGTTTTTTGAGACAGGGTTCCTCTGTGTAGCTTTGGAGCCTGTCCTGGAACTCACTCTGTAGATCAGGCTGGCCTCGAACTCACAGAGATCCACCAGCCACTGTCTTTTTCTTTTTTTTAAGGGAGACAAGACATGAAATTAGGTTTGTAGGAGGGGGCTGTAGGGTCAGTTGGAAAGGAGAAGGGATGGTAATCATCTATATACATTATATTCATGTACAAAATTAACAAAAAGTTAAAAGTGCATTGAAAAATCATTCAGAAATAAGAGTGGGAAGTAGATCAGTGTGAACCCAAAGGCCATTCCTTTCCACTCTGCCACCCTAGCATTTGCTTAGGATGACCTTTGTCATGGACCAAGTTCTATCCTGAGAGGACAAAATGTATTTGAAGACACTCTGATGTCATAAAAGAGAAAGACCTTGTTGGATTGTAGCTTCAATGGGAAGTTCTGTTGTTCCTGTGGGGTTTTTGCTTTTGTCTGTGGTTGT
Organism: Peromyscus melanophrys; assembly: GCA_902168415.1. Taxonomy (NCBI): domain Eukaryota; kingdom Metazoa; phylum Chordata; class Mammalia; order Rodentia; family Cricetidae; genus Peromyscus; species Peromyscus melanophrys. Next base: position 9,498 of record CABHPR010137609.1, on the reverse strand, counting down.
TAGAGTTTTCTTAAGGAGCATCATCAAAACACAAACACAGAATCCAGTCTTCTGGTGGAGACTCAGGACACCCGCAGGCAAGGCACTTACTCCAGTGTGAGCAGGGATGCTAAGTTTCCCTGGCATGAACTTTCCCAATTAGGACACCATGTAGCTCCTGTGAGCAACCTGGCAGGCTCACACTGTCTTGTTATGAGTGCCAGGCCCTGCACCTGGTTCTGTTCCTGCTAAAATTCCTTTTTCGGGCGGAATGTACAGCAACAGCTACCCTCTTCCCAACAACAGACCAAGGTACCATTCCACCAAAGTTCACTTTGGGGCAACAGTGAATGTATTGGGCTTCCTTACAGAGCCTTACTGTGAAGAGCCAGCATGACCTAGGCAATACTCATAAAGGAAAGCTTTTAATTGGGGGGCTTGGTTACAATTTTAGGTTAGTCCATGACCATCATGGCAGGAAGCAGACAAGAATGGCACTGGACTAGTAGCTGAGAGTTTTCCATCCTGATCCACAGGCAGCAGGCAGAAAGTGACACAGGCCTGGCATGGGCTTTTGACACCACAAGCCAATCCTCCTAAGGGCATGCATCCTCCAATGCCATACCTCCTAATCCTTCCCGAACTGTTCCACTAACTGGGAATCAAGCATTTAAACTTATAAGCCTATGGTGGACATTCTCATTCAAACCTCCACATTCTACTCCCTGGCCCCCAGAGGCTTGTAGCCACATCATAATGCAAAATGCATTTAGCCCAACTCCAAAAGTCCCCATAGTGTTTGACAGTCTCAACACTGTTTAAAAGTCCAAAGTCTCTTCTGAGACTCAAAGTAATCTCTTAAGCTATAAACCCCTATAAAATCCAAATCAAAAAGCAGATCACATACTTCCAACACACAGGGGCACAGAATATACATTACCATTCCAAAAGGGAGGGGAAGGCACCTAGTGAGGAAACCTTAGACCCAAGGAAGAATGAAAACCAACAGGTCAAACTCCAAATTCTGTAACTCTATGTCCGTTGATAAAGGGTTTATTAGATGGCTCTTCCCTTTCAGCTTTGCTGACTGCAACATCCTTCTTATTCTCAGGCTGTTTCCACACCTGGTCTGCAGTTCTCCTTGACAGGTATCCCACGACTGTGATATCTCCAACATCTTGGAGTCTCCAATGCAATCCAGGCTTGAACCTTCAGAGCTTCATGCAATGGCCTCTTTGGATCTCCATAGAGGGACACCCCTGCCACACACCTGGCCTCAGAGTTTTTCTTTCACTGAAGAGGAAGATTCCACAACCCCATTCCTGTATGCTTCTTGACTCTAAAGCCAGGAACACATAGCTGAAGCTGCCAAGTTCTTCTGTTTGCTGGGGCTGGAACCCAGGCCCCTCCTTGAATTCCGTTTGCATAAGCTCTCCACTGTTGATGGAGAGCTTTCCTTTGCTGCTTAAACTTTCCTTGAATTCCTTTTCACAAGTTGGAAGCTTAGCTAGATGGGGCCTTGCGCCGAGGGCACTACTCCCTTCCTTCCATGTTTAAACCTTTTATCGCCTCGAGCACAGGACTCGGCTCCAACATTACATTTCCTGGTGTTCTCTTTCTCCTCAGACTGGACATTTTGTATTTCTCTTCACCCCACTTCCTCCTTTTCATTGTAGATCGGCATAAGAGTGATGACTACTAACCATGTGACACAGTCAACACTAGGCTGTCTTGAAGTCTCTGCCAACATTAATCCAAATTCTTCAATTTTGCCTCAAGTACATTTTTAGGGCAAGGGTAAAATACAGCCACATTTTTTTTTTTTTGGCCAAAATATCACAAAAATGGTTTCTGGGCCAGCTGGTAATATTCTTTTCCTCTGAAATCTCTTGAGCTGGGACCTCATAATCCAAATTGCTCTCCACACTACTGTCTTTCATGCTCCTCCTAGGACGGCCCATTAAACCCTACTTAAAGCATTCGACCTCTTTTCTAGTCCGAAGTCCTAAAGTCTTCCATATTCCTCCAAACAACAGCTTAGTTAGGCCTGTCACAGAAATGACAGTCCCCAGTATCAATTTCTGTCTTGGCTATTGTCCTATTGCTGTGAAGAGACACCATGACCAAGGCAACTTATAAAAGGAAGCATTTAATTGGGGGCTTGCTTACAGCTCCATCACACTGGTGCATGCCAGTGGGGAATGGTGGCTACTGTTGTCATGACTACTGACACCAATAGGCTGGAGAAAGCAATCACTCTAAGGGCCCCTTCTTAGGTCAGAGCAGTCCCCCCTGCATCCTCAGCTGCCTCAAGACATAGTACGTTACCACCCTTGGGCCAGCACCGGCAAAGCAACAAGTACACCACCGGGTTAGAAAAATCCTTTGGGATGGAAGAGCCTAATCCAAATAGGCAAAAGTCATTCAAAAGAAATAGCATTTTGTTTTGTTTCTAATTTGGACTTTTCCAAAAAAAAATTATTAAAAAGGAATTCAGTTATTAGCTCCAGCAGTATTTCTCACACTCTATGCTGGTTAATAGTGACAAGATGACATGCTATTAGAATCATGTAGGGGACAAGCCTTGAGGCATGCTTATGAGGGGTTATTTGGGTTAGGAAAGTGATGTGGTAAGACCCACAGGTGGGTGGCATCATCTCTTGGGTGGGGGTCCTGGGTTAAATATGAAGGAGACTGGAGCTGAGGATGAGCAGTCACCTCTCTGCAGATGCAATGTGACCAGCTGCCTCCTGCTTCTGCCCCCTTGTCTTCCCCTCCATGATAGAATGAAGCCCCTCAAACTCTACGTCAAAATGAATCCTACCTCCTTCAAATGGATTCTTCTTGTTTTGTTTTTGCTTGTTAGTTTGTCCTGGAACTCTGTTTGTAGATAGACCAGGCTGGCCTCGAACTCACAGAGATCCACCTGCCTCTGCCTTCCAGTGCTGGGGTTAAAGGTGTGGGCCACCAACGCCCGGCTTAAATTGATTCTTGACAGGTGTTTGGTCACAGCAACAAGACAAGTAAAATATTTTTGTTTGTTTGTTTTTCTTTTTGGTTTTTCGAGACAGGGTTTCTCTGTGTGGCTTTGCGCCTTTCCTGGCAAAGGCTCTGTAGACCAGGCTGGCCTCGAACTCACAGAGATTCACCTGCCTCTGCCTCCCAAGTGCTGAGATTAAAGGCGGTGGTTTAAAGATGTATTTCATTCTTTTTTTTTTTTTTTTAATTTTCGGGAGCTGAGGACCGAACCCAGGGCCTTGTGCTTGCTAGGCAAGCGCTCTATCACTGAGCTAAATCTCCAACCCCGTATTTCATTCTTTAATTATGTGTATTTGTGTGTGTGTCGGGGAGGGGGGGGGAAGGGGGTTGTACATGCAAGTGCAGGTGACCTTGGAGGCCAGAGGTATCAGATTCCCTGGAGCTGGCATTACAGACAGTTACTATGACTAACTAAAAACTGAACTCAGGTCCTCTCCAAGAGCCATGGATGCTCTTAGCATCCTCCTTCCTTATGTCTTTTCATTCTGTCTGGAATTCACGCCTGTGAGATGACGCTGCAGCACTAGGTTAGGTCTTCCATCCTCGGCTGACCTTGTCTGGAAGCAGTGTCATAGACACACCCCGACGTGCATCTGCAGCGGCACCACTGGGGTCCGTTGTGGCCCCACTTCTTTAGTGGGTCCATGTTGCCTTCAAACAGGGTTTTTCTTCCACACCATGCTTTGTGGTTGGTTTTAGTGGCAACCTCATATACAGTAAATAAGATAGTTCCCTGAACATGGAAACCCCTTTGGGGTACCGCAATGGGGAAATGCAGAGTTGGGTACTCACATGGATGGGGAGAGGGCCAGCCAAGATGTAACCTGAAGGACGAGATTCCTCAGCAAGGGGGAACACTGGGTGAATGATTCTGATCCCTCTCCTCTTAGATGCATGATTTGGACGTCTGATCTTGAGGAAGGGAAACCGGAAGTTCTGAGCAGATCTGTCAGGGAATAATACTGTGTTGGTCACTTTGGTTATCCTGCAACCAAACATTTATAAGAACCAACCTAAGGAAGAAAACATTTATTTTCGTTTGTGACTTGAGAACAGTCCACTACAGTGTGGAAAGCAGGGCAGAGAGGAATATCTCCAGGCTGTGGTGGGAAGACCTTGCAGCAAGGGGACCAGGAAGATGGAATCAGATGGGCTGTAAGCCTACAAGTTGGTACTCTTAGGGAACCACTTCCCACATCAATGCTTCCACCTCCCAGTGGGTCCACAATCTCCCAGAACAATGCCACCAGATGGGAACCAAGCGCTCAAACACGTGAACCTGGCAGGGGAATCATATACCCCAAATATGACCAATGCCTATAACTCATAATTAGATTGTACACCCCAAATATGACCAATGCCTATAGCTAATAATTAGATTTTCCTCTTGTTAGCTTCTTGTGGCTTGTTGCTTGTTTTTGAGAGTCAGTCTATAGCCCAGGCTATCCTTGAATCCTCCTGCCTCTACCTCCCAGTGCCAGGATTACAGGTGGTAGCTGCCATACCCAGTTTTATTGTTAGATTTTTTTTAAAAGTAAGTTTTATGTTTGAGGGTGGATTTCATTTTAACAAGAGAGGAAATCAATGAAATGTCAGAGATACTGTGAAAAGAGTTTAAAATATTGCTGACACTAACTGTATGAATCAGACTGAATATGAAAGTAAGACACATGCATTGGAATAGAACAAATAAATATGATATAAATCACAGTACGGCAAACACAAGAGATTATAATTCAAAACTTCCCAAAACATAGGGCCTCTCCAGAAGATTCAGAATGGTTCAGAAACAAACTCATTAGGTTTACTAGAGGGTGTGCATGAGTCATAGGTAGGCCATTTGTACAACTGGGTGTCCTTTTTGGCAAACTCCTCTGACTGAATCAGAACTGAAAGATGCTCCAGCAAGTGTTTGTTAATGGATGCCATGTTCTAATACAGAGTGCCAAACTGCAGTCACCTGACTTTTCTGACCTATTCCTCTATAAAGCAGGCCTGAGCCACCCCTGGGCCGTACGCCCAAGTGAAGTCGCTCACCAGTTTTAGACACAAGATGTTCAAAAGCCATGAACGAACCTGTGCTCAGAAGAGAGTGTCCCTGTGATCCTGAAACTGTTTTATGGTGACCACACCAGCTTCCCTTTGATTGCCCAGAGCTGGTTATGAAGATTCCTGGTCCCACTTCAGTAAGAGTGCAGGTTAGAAATATGAATTGTCCTCCTGGGTTGGTCTGCTTACATGCAAATGGCGGCCTGGTGTTCCAGGTGACTCTTGGCCTTGTGATGGTTTTCTGCATCCGTTTGGAGTGCTGGCTTTTTTATGTTTTGTTGTTTGAGCCAGTGTCTTCCGTATCCCAGGCTGACCTCCATCTTGCTGTGAGCCTAGAATGACCTTGAACTTCTGATCCTTCTGCCTCTGCCTCCCAAATGTTAGGATTACAGGCTCGTACCACTTATTAAATGCTGGGGCTCAAGCCAAGAGTCTCCTGCAGACTGAGCAAATACCCAGACCCGGAGTGCTGACTTCAGACAGACGGTGCTGCCAGCTGCCGCTCACACTAGCACTTTCGGGTGTTTCCCTACAGGCAGGAACAGACTTGTCCTGACCTGGCCTATGACTCCAGTGACCAAGTCTAGAAATGTCATTTTAAAAAGGTGCAGGCAGGCAGTTGAAGCTACTGTGTATTCAGGACTGTAACAGCTATGCCGTACCCACAAGGCAGTACCCCACCACATCCCTCCCATCCTCCCCTTCCCATGGCCCTTTTAGCCCCTTCTCTGTGGTGTCCCCTGGGCCTCAGAGGGAGTGACAGAAAGATCCCATTTGGGGCCACGCATCCAGCAATCTCTTATTCTTAGCACTTTGACTAGCTACGAGTCCGTTTAGCGTGCTGTCCAGTGCTAAAGAGACCTCTCTGACCAAAGCCAACAGTAACACTAGTCTATGGGTGTCGGTATAAATATTTAGAAGGCAGTTTAACGACATGTCCATCTGGCAAAACATAAGTAGAAGAGTCCTCTTCAGGGACTCTGACATCCCTAGTCACAGGACCAGATAATATAGTACATGTATTCCCTCCCAATTGAAGGGGCCTCAGATCCAATCATGACCCCACTCCTGTCTTAACTGGGGTTTCTATTTTTGTGATAAAGCATCAAGCCCAGGAACAATTTTGGGAGGAAAGGGTTTATTTCAGCATACAGTATATATACAGTCCATCCTGAAGGGAAGTCAGGGCAAGAACTCAAGGCAGGAACCTGGAGACAGGAACTGAAGCTGAGGCCATGGAGGAATGCTGCTTACTGGCTTGATCCCCATGGCTTGCTCAGCCTGCTTTCTTATACACTCCAGGACCATCTGCCCAGGGGTGGTACCACTCACAGTGGCTGGGCCCTTCCACATCAATCATTAATCAAGAAGATGTCCTGCCGGGCAGTGGTGGCGCACGCCTTTAATCCCAGCACTCAGGAGGCAGAGGCAGGCGGATCTCTGTAGCATGAATCTTAAAAGTTCTTATTAATAAAATCAAACCTGGAGCCAGTTATTGGGGTGAACACTGGAAGGTCAGAGAGACAGAATAAGCCACAGCTACCCTCACCTGGCCAACTCCTCGGCTGCTCTTATTTCCTCAGACTGGAAGCCTCTGTGTCCTCATATCCAAATGGCTCTCAGCTGAACTGCTGCTTCTCAGAAGCCTGAAAGCTTAACCAGCCACATGCTTCTCCAGGCCAAAGGCCTCTAGTTTCTGGTCCTCACACCTTATATACCTTTCTGCTTTCTACTACCATTCCCTGGGATTAAAGGCTGGCTTTCTGGGATTAAAGGTGTGTGCCTGGCCGTTTCCATTGTGGCCTTGAACTCACAGAGATCCAGAGGGATTTCTGTCTCTGGAATGCTAGGATTAAAGGCGTATGCTACCACTGCCTAACCTCTATGTTTAATATTGTGGCTGTCCTGTTCTCTGACCCCAGATAAGTTTATTAGCATACACAATATTTTGGGGAACACAATACCCCCACAGATCTCTGTGAGTTCGAGGCCAGCCTGGGCTACCAAGTGAGTTCCAGGAAAGGCGCAAAGCTACACAGAGAAACCCTGTCTTAAAAAACCAAAAAAAAAAAGAAAGAAAGAAAGAAAATGTCCTACAGACTTGCCTACAGGTAATCTGATGGAGGCATTTTCTCTGTGCAAATCTCAATAACAGCTCTAAAATAAAAGTCTTAAATACTCATTTCCCTCTGGGTCTTGGAAAATGGAAATTTAGTTCCAGTTATTACCGAACATGACTACTCTTGCAAATCAGTACAAGACAGAAACTTCAGAACCTTTCCTCAACTTTCAGATTTGCCAATGGGTAGAAGTTGAGGTTCTTCTCTTGGCCTTTAAGATCCCAACGACAGGTTGGTCACCACCATACAGTGGGCAGACTGCACTTGCTTCTCTGCGTAGACTCAGCTGCACACGTCCAGCCACAGGACTTCAAGCTGCTCATCTGATCATGTTTCCTCTGAGGAGACAGGTTTACCTTGAGTCTCAGGTCTGCGTCTAGACCTGGCTTTACTAAGTGCCTGCAGCATTCTCTGACAATGTAAGACAAATCTTAAACTGCCATGTCAGCCACCGCACAGCTCAGCTTTGCACATGGTGCTGGCGCATGGCACTGGCAGCTGACTCTAGCCCTCAGGCAGTGGCCAGGAGTCACATCTCTGTATGATGTGGCCAACCTGAGAGACTGCAGGACTAGGGAGCTGTGTCTGGCTCTGTGTTTACTTTTTTGGAACTCTTTTTCTTAAGCTTTCTCAGGTCCTATGTGAGAATACATGCTACCACATTGGATGTCATATGAAAAGAGTCTTTCTCTGTCCTGCCAGCCAGCTCCCAAATAATGACATAGAGATTTCTTATTATGAAAGCTCATCCTATAGCTTAGGCTTGTTCCTAATTAGCTCTTATAACTTAAATTGACCCATTTATATTAATCTATTTCTATCACATGGTGTTACCCTCTCCTTCATCTTGCACCTCCTGTTTCCTCTCCATGTCTCCTGGCATCTCCTGTGCACCTAGATTCTCTCTTCTTCCTTTCTCTCCCCGGAAATCCCACCTATACGTCCTACCTAGCTATTGGCCATTCAACTTTTTATTACACCAGTTACAGCAAATGCATCTTTGTTGTGTAATATAATTTTAAGTAGGCAAATAATTTGTTTAATTATGCAAAGGTGTATTGCATTTATTTCACCTTGACTGCCTAAGGCATTTGATTGGGCTAATAAAAAGTTGAATGGCCAATAGCTAAGCAGAAGAGGGATAGGCAAGGCTGGCAGGCAGAGAGAATAAATAGGAAGAAAGAAAAGAGAAGAACAAGAGAAGAAGTGAGAAGAGAATGGGGAGAAAGAGAGGGACACACCCAGGACAAGAAGCCAGGCAGCCAGACATGCGAAGCCGTGAAAGTAAGATATACAGAGGAAAGAAAAGTAAAAAGCTCTGAGGCAAAAGGTAAAGCAAAGCAGGTTAGGTTGCATTAAAAGAAATGAGGCTAAGGTAGGCCAAGCATTTATAAATAATAAGAAGTCTCCGTGTCATGATTTGGGAGCTGGTCAGTGGCCCAAAAGAAAAAGCATGGCACACATCTTCACACAGTGTACAAATATCCCACAACAATGCCTATTCCTGTGTGTGCAAGAGAATGTTTCCTCTGTGTGCATGAACGTGGAGGCCAAGGTCAACCTCTGGTGTCCTTCCTCATAAATGCCATCCACCTTGTTTGTTAAGGCAGGATCTCTCACTGCCACCAGGGACTCACCAGTTAGGCTAGGCCGGTTAGTCAGCAAGTCCCAGGGATCTGCCTATCTCTGCCTCCCCAGTGTTGAAATTCCCAGCATCATACCTACTGGGGATCAAAGTCAAGTCCTCATGTTTGCAGAGCAAACATGTTATGGGCTGGGTCATCTCCCCAGCCCCTTTAAAGGCATTTTATTAGCATGTATAATGGTACAAAATAGCGGGTTTTGTTGCAGCACTATGTACTTGAATCATGTGTACCCCACTTCTTATTCTTGTCCTCCCCTCCCCTCACTATGGTTCTTGTCCTCTTCCCCAGTGGTCCATCTTCTGTTTTTTTAAGATTCATTTTTATTATGTGTGTATCCATGTAGAGGTATGTGCATGTGAGTATAGTTGCCCACAGAGACCAGAAGAGGGCATTGGATACCATGGAGATGGAGTTACAGGTGGTTGTGAACTGCCCAATGTAGATGTTGGGAACTGAATTAGGGTCCTCTGCAAGACCACACCCAACCTTTTCTACTTTGTAAAATATAGATTCTGCCTATGGAAGAGAGCATGCAGTATTTGTCCAAGTCTGGCTTATTTCACTTAGTTCCCTCCATTTTCCTTCAAATAACATTTTTTATTCATTATGGCTAAGTAAAACTCCCATGGCATGTGCATACGTGCACACACACACACACACACACA
>CABHPR010137608.1:0-46491 GCA_902168415.1 Peromyscus melanophrys | reverse complement strand
TCGGCATTTAAAATTTAAATATATATATATATATATATATATATATATATATATATATATAATTGAATGAATACTGTGAATGTAATCTATGAATACCACAAATGTGATTATTATCATGAGTGTAATTAATGAATATCATGAGTGTAATTTAAAAACTAAATAAATAAAATAAAAAAAGAAGTGTTACCTCATAGTGTCTCTTCATAGCAATAAAAACCCTAACACATTAGGTAAATATCACCTAAGTGAATCAGTGAACACACACACACACACAGACACACACACACACACACACACACACGGAGGGGCACGACAAAAACAGAGAGACAGAGACACACACAAAGGAGAGACTCTCTCACATGAAGACAAATTATCATCAGAGGAGTATATCCACCAGAGGAAAGCTTCATTAGTAGACAGATTTTAAAGCTCTAGTGTGCTTTAACTTAGGCAGAAAAAGGTAAACATTGCATGGTATAAAAAATGTTGTTTGCTTCTAAGGAAAGTAACTTCAAAGAAAAGTCAATATCCCTGTGGTTTATTCCAAAAATCTGGGTGTGGTGAGGAGCAATCCTCTACTACCAAGGCACCTGCTAGGTGGAGGTGGAAATAACAATGCGTATGCATTTAAAAACTGCGCTTAACAGTTCATTGGCATACAGATTCCCTACTTCTTCCAATCTCTACTCTCTTTAAACCAGAAATGAAATTTCTGTTTCTTTCTGATGCCCCTTCAAAGATATGTTGCACACATGAGATGCCAGGCTGTGCAATGCCAGCCTGTGCTCCTTGGCAGAACACACTTTAGGAACTGTTCAACAGAAGCCTGTAGTCCTTTGAAAGTTGGGAAAGTGGTGAGTAACAGATTCCATTTAAAATAAAGGAGCATCTTTATCTATCTTTAAATCAGCTTTCTTCGAAAAGCAACATTCTACAACTTTCATAAATGCTTCTTGAGCTTTTCCTTCATAAAGTTATTTCATTTTGCTTGAAATCCCCAGGTAAGGGCATTGGATCCTCTTCCTTTTCCTTTTCTTCCTATTCTTACTTTTCATCAAATTCTGAAAATTCTCCTGTATTGCTCCATGAAGCCCAGAGGCAAACTTTTAGATTTTCCAAAATTGGTTTTTAGTTGAGACAAATATTTGAGAAGAAAATATGATATAAAAAAAGAAGAAAACAAAGAAAAAGTAAAAAAAAAAAAAAACAACAACATTGTAGCATGAATCTTAAAGAGTCTTATTAATAAAATCCAACCCGGGGCCAGTTATTGGGGTGAACACTGGAAGGTCAGAGAGACAGAATAAGCCATAGCTATCTCACCTTGCTGGATCCTCAGCTGGTCTTGCTTCCTCAGACTGGAAGCCTCTATGTCCTCATATCCAAATGACTCTCAGCTGAACTGCTGCTAGAAGCCTGAATGTTTAACCAGGCCAAATGCTTCTCCAGGCCAAATGCCTCTAGTTTCTTCACGCCTTATATACCTTTCTGCTCTCTACCACCACTCTCTGGGATTAAAGGCTGGCTTTCTGGGATTAAAGGTGTGTATCACCGTGCCTGGCCGTTTCCAATGTGGCCTTGAACTCACAGAGATCCAGAGGGATTTCTGTCTCTGGAATGCTAGGATTAAAGGCGTATACTACCACTGCCTAACCTCTATGTTTAATATTGTGGCTGTCCTGTTCTCTGACCCCAGATAAGTTTATTAGCATACACAATATTTTGGGGAACAGAATACCCCCACACAACATGAGAGATATGCTTGGTATTTACAACAATTTAGTACCTAAGTCCGTCCTTGCTAACAACATGATGAAAGCACACCCTCTAACTAAATTCTGGGCTTTCATTTGCGTGCTTCAGTTTTTTTGTCCTTTGCTGTTTGTTTTTCATTTCATTCATGTCTTACATATAATTGTCTGTCTGTATAATTAATTATTAAATTAGCACTCAGGAGGGCAGTTTAACATAGTCGACACAAAGCATATTAGGTTAAAAAAATTTAATTCAAAATTAGGCAAATTTGTTCTGACTGTCCACATAGCACTGCAGAAGTAATTTGAGTTACAATAGAACATTGCTACTCTTTTGTCCTCACCTGTGCCAGTCCTGAAGTACAGCTCTCACTCTACCATTGTCTTAGATATTCACAGAGACTTGCAAACATGAACGCTGAAAGATGGTCCAGGGCACTGTAGGTTCCAGGTGTGACCGCCTCTGTATGTGCTTCCATTCTTTAATACTATTTCCTCCATCTGCTCAGGGAGCAGGTTAGAGTGGCTTACCATGAATGCTGTGTTCTTCTGGATAGTGGCTGTGCTATTGCTGCCAGACGAGAGAAATCAACTGCCACTGCCATTCTAGAGATAGAATAAAAACAGGAGCTTCATGTTTAACGATGGTGCAAAAGATAAAATATTCAACTGCCAACAGGAAACAATAGTTTTAACCCATGTCCTTCTCTTTACGTGTGTGTGTATGTGTGTGTGTGTGTGTGTGTGTGTGTGTGTTGTGAAATTGTAACAATCATATTTTAAAGTGATTCTTGAACTTGTCCAGTTTAAGAATAGTAAATATGTACCATCTATAATCTTTCCTGTGATTAAATTTCTTGCATTAAATTCATTTCAAAGAATCAAGTTCAATCCCATGGTTGTTGGTCTAAAGTTCATGAGCTTGGTTCCTGCATAAGTGAGATAGTTGTGTAGCTTGGTCTGCTTAAGGGGGCCCCTGGATCAGGATCTATCCCTGGTTGTGTGAGCTGGCTTTTTGAAGCACATTACCTATGGTGGGACACCTTGCACAGCCTTGATGCAGGAGGAAGGGCTTGGACCTGCCTCAACTGAATGTACCAGGCTTTGGTGACTCCCCATGGGAGGCCTTACCTTTTCAGAGGATGAAACAGTGGATAGGTGGGGAGGGTGGGGGTGGAAATGGCTGGAGTGGGGGAGTGGGAGGAGGGAAGAGAGGGAGGTCTGTGGTTGGTATTTAAAATGAATAAAAATTTCTTTATAAAGAAAAATTATAATTTAGAAAAAGAAAAGAATCAAGTTGTTGACTTTTGTAACGTCATCATGCTTAAGAAAGACAATTATTTTCCCACCATTCCAGAATTTAAAGCAAAACAGTGCAGCTAGATCAAAAGGAGAATATGCTGGTGTTTGGGATAGAAGCTTCCTTCTAGAAACTACATTTTAAATACATTTGCTTTAAAAATACAAAAATATAGGTATCAGAGTTGAGGATTATTGAGATCAGGCTATTCCCTACACTGTTATCCTATGTTGTATAAAACACTGTCTTTTTTTTAAGCTATCCTTTGTACTAAGAGAATTCATTTACAAGTAGCATCTTATCTTTATCTGTTTAGAGGGAAATGAATGAGTGAATCCCCTGGGTAGATCCAGAAACTGCACTTTCTCTCAGGTACTGTCCAACCAGAACATATTGATGAGTGATTTATTGAGGGGGATAGAAAAAAAGCTACCCAATATGTTTATATGGATGAACTGAGACTAGAGGAACACACGGGTGTATGAAAATCACCTCAGGAAACTTACCAGACATTCCGTGCTAAGGAAAGAGTACCACTCCCTCGACTGGATTCAATAAAGTGATGAACATCTAACAGTGCAGTCAAGTAGGGCCTTCCTTACCCTTCATCTGAAACCATCTGTGTGTTTTGGGAACTGATAAGAAAGGACTGGAGTTTTCAGCTCAGCTAGCTCCCCAGCTTTTGACGTATCCTACTTGACTGCCTGCCTGTCCACCTGTTCACCAGACTGGACCCAGACCTAAATCTGGTATTTCCAGAACTTGGACTCTGGCTAAGCCTTTCACCTCAGAGTTGGAACAACTTCACTCTCATATCTTCACCCAGCAGCTCCCTCCAGCTGCTCTGCTTTGTTATCTCATCAATACAGACTATTTTTCAGCCCACTTACGAAATCTGCTGCCATCTCTAACTTGTGTTTATTCTGTAAACCATATATGCATAAATGTATGTAGATATATTTCCTATGTGCTGTCTGGTATGAATTAATGTGAGTAATTTAAATTTGAATTAAAGAACTCTCATTCACTTTGGCCATGTTGTGAAAGTAAGTATGATTATATGATAAACTGCTGTCATTTAAACTCTCTCAACCTCTAAAATAAAATGGAACTTTCAGATAAGGCTTGTCTCTAAATAAAACATTTGTTTTATTCACACATTGAAATACCTCTTTTCCTTTTGAACATCTCCAAGAAAACACAAAAATTAATAGCCTTACAATTTTGCTCTAATGCCTGTTTTTATATACATACAAAATTACTAGATAAAGAATTTCATATTACTTATAAACTAAAAATGACTTTTGTGGAATTTCATAATTCATGGAAATTGTGTAACTATTAATTCAATTAACATTTTAATTAAGGATAAAAATAAGTTAACTTTTACAGTATAAATCTTAAAGTAACTGTGGTAACTTAATTGTGATATGTCAAATTATTAAAATAAATTTACAATCATATGTGTGTTTAAGCTGTTCTCATGAAACTTCACATTAAAGTGTCATGTCTATGGTATCCTCGAGAGACAACACTGAATCCAGAGCTGAGCAGCTGACCCTATAGTTTGCTGGAATAACTTCCAATTTACTTTCTTGTTAGAATGAATCACTCCTAAATACAAACAATCTCTCCATTCATGCTAGGCCTGTTCGATGCTGTTCTGTTCAGAATGATTTATGATCACACATTTAAATAATTACATCGGGCTTGTTCTTCTAATATTTCATCACAGCTAACAAGAAGATACATGAAGATAAAGGTATTACAGCCTCCTGTCTCTTCACGTATTTTCCTGTAGTAGGAATCACACACTTCTGCAATAAAAGGCACCAAATCTCTCCCCACTAGAATGCAGAGATGCAGTCTACAGTAGTCTATCACTTTGTAGTTTACAACAAAATCAGATCCAGAGCTAACGTTTCCATAGCTATCTTCTATTAAGTATGAATTGGAATGTGTTTTACCTAAAGTGAAAAAACTAAACTTTGTCTCTCACAGAAGAAAATTTTAACAGAAAGACCGTAAGAAATTTCTTTGGCAATCAAAATAGTAAAATGGATATTTAAAAAGGGAGATTAGAGATTAAGTATCCTGTAATAAGGCTTTTTGTTTCTTCCAGGCATAACAAGATCACCATTTTGGGCTAGAGATTACCTTGGCCTGGTAGCCATGGTAACTAATTGAGCAGAACCACACAGTGATATATATCTAGGCCTGTGGTAATGATAATGATAATGAGCTAACAGAACATAGCAGGAGGAAGAGGGGACAGTCACAGGACCCTCACCTAGGATTTTATGGCTGCATAGATACAGTGGAGGTAGAAGGAACCCCCTACAGACAGTACTTTGCTCCCCCCAGTAATCTGTTAAATTGAAGGCCAGGTTTTTAATCATGCATTTCTGGTTGCTTCTCAGTGATATTCTACCCTGTTGGGAAGAAGTCTGTTAGGCAGAATAATAATAATCCTACTGTAATATCCTTAGATGCCAGATATTTAGCATCTGGAGTGCTCCAAGAGACCCTAACAAAAGCACACTCAACTATTTGGGATGCAAAGATCCAAAGTTGAGTACCAACTGTCTATACAATCAAAATCCATTTAAACTCCAAGATGTTATCCCAATCAAAAATAGCATACATTAAGGAGGAAGATTAAATGAGCACATGTCCCTTTCCAGTCAGTCTATATTTCAGTCTTTCTAGTAGCCAAGGAAAATAGAGAACAGCATATGGTGCAGAGCTTTAGGAATGTCAACAAAGTAGTGATCACATTGCATTTTCAGGTCCTCAAGTCTATGAAATGACATACAGTATGATAAATAAAAGATATCTGTTTTGCATTCTTTTACTCCCTGACTTTTAGTACTTGTTTGTTTTTGAACAGGGCAAGCAAACAACTGGAGTTATTCAGCAATACACTTGGACTGTCCCACCTCAAAGATTAAGGAACAGTCCCTTTCTCTCTGCTAGGACATTAAAAAAAATCTTAGAAAATATTTAATCACAAGAAGACATTCTACAATATGTAGATGACACTTTGATATTCAGCCCTAGCAGGTGAAGTCCAAACCAAAATAGCCTCTCAAGGATACTTGATATCCCATGAAAATGCCCAGATAACTGGACAGAAGTAAATGTTTGAGATATATTAAGACTACGGGGGTACAACTTTCCCTTTCTCATGGTAAAGCCATAAATGACCTTGTTATACCAAAAAGACAACTTTGGTCCTTTGGGAGATTTTTTTGAACCTGGATTCTCAATTTCAAGTTTATAGCAAAAGCTCTCAGTAAGGTTAATATGTTCCAGGCTCTGAGCTAATCAGGTAGGATGCTCATCTGGAGCAATTTTGCAACCAAATAAAACTAGTGCTCACAGAAGCCAAACACTGTATGCCAGGTCTCCAAAACACTTCTTGTTATGTGTGATAGAAAAATAAGTCCTTGCCCTTTGGATATTGACTCAAAACCTAGAGACAGCTTTGAGTCTTCTACCCTATTTAAAAATGGAAGAAGTCATAGCATGAGAGCAGCCTTCCTCTCTAACAGCAGTCTCAACACTCTTCTTAAAGAAGTCTGTAAGCTCTATTTGGGGAAACCATTAAAAGGGCCTCACACCACATGAATACTTTGTACTGGCACCTACAGCTAACTGAAAGTACATCAATAAAATATCACGCAGTCCTTCTAGGCAATTAGAAGTAACTATTAAAATTTACAACTGCCTAATTCTGCCTCAGTTATGTCAATGGTGACTTTTTCAGATCTGGTGTACTTGTTGTAGTGGTTTAAATGAGATTGGCCCTATGGGCTCATATATCTGAATTTTTCATCCTTGGTTAATGGAACTATTTGGGGGATTAGGTGTGACCTTGTTGCAGGAGGTGTGTCACTGGGTATGGGATTTAGGTCTCAAAAGTTCAAGTCAGGATCAATCTCTCTCTCTTTCTCTCTCTCTCTCTCTCTCTCTCTCTCTCTCTCTCTCTCTCTCTCTCGTGTGTGTGTGTGTGTGTGTGTGTGTGTGTGTCCCTTCCCTCCCCTACTCCCTCCAAATTACAGATAAGATCCAAGCTCTTAGCTACTGCTTGAGTACCTATCATGCCTGCTTTCCTACCTGCTTCTACCTTGATGGTCATGGACTCACCCTCTGAAAATGAAAGCAAACACAAAATTAAATGCTTTATTTTGTAGGTTGCCTTGTCCATGGTGTCTCCTCACAGCAATAGAAAAGTAACTAAGACATGGGCATGCTGAGAACATCTCCTCAACCTATGCCAGCCAGGCTGACTTAAGTGACCAGCTCCTGGACAAATAAGAGGATATATGATTTACAGATGGGAACAGTTATTCTTTAAATGTAAATATAAGGCAGGGTACACAACGATCAACCTGAAAGCAGTAACCAAGCCTCCAGTTACCCACTTCCACCTTAACATTTTCTCTAACAAGGAAATTCATTCTGGGCAAAGCAACAATATTAATATCTATTTTAAATTTTTATATTAAAATATATTTAATTTAAAAAAATACTGCTATTTTTTGGTTGTCACTAATTATCTTTTGAGATTACACTATAGATTTATCTTTCCCCTTTCTTCCTTCCAAACCTTCCACAACACCTCCTACTTTCCTTAAGATTTGTGACCTCTATTGTAGAATATTATTTTAAGGTGTGTCACTTTTATCTTGTATTTATTGAACTCTGTAAAGCTGTGTTACTGTGCCTATCTAAAATACCTGATGTTCTAATAAAGAACTGAATGGCCAATAACAAGTCAGGAGAAAGGATAGGCAGGGCTGGCAGGCAGAGAGAATATATAGAAGGAGAAATATGAGAAGAAAAGGAAGTGGCCAGAGATGGAGGAGGACATCAGGGGCCAGCTACCCAGGTATTCAATAAGTAATGGAGTAAAAAAGAAAGGTATACAAAAATAGAAAAAGGTAAAAGCCAAGAGGCAAAATACAGGATAAGTTAAAGTTAAGAAAAGCTGCCAAGAAACAAGCCAAGCTAAGGCCAGACATTTATAATTAAGAATAAGCCTCAGTGTGTGATTTTTTTGGGAGCTGGGTGGCAGGCCCCCAAAAGAGCAAAAACAAACAATAACTCTGTTTTTCACTACTTGTTATTGCATGAATATATATATTCCTAAATATAACCTGTTCAGTCTGTATAATTCTACTTACATGCATATTTTAGGACTAACAATTGGCACTTAACACCTAGTTGCATTGCTTTTCCCTGGGTAAGACCTATCTATACTAATTTAAAGTATTCCTTTGAGAATTGTGAACTTTTGCACCCATCTGGAAAGAAGGAGGTCTATCTTTAGTTGGTAAATTTCCTATAACATATAAACAAGTGATTCTAAATCTGTTGGAAGTTATCCAACACCCAATCAAGAGTTAGTCAGTCATTGCAAAGGCCATCACAGAGATATGCATAATTTTTTCAATAAAATAGGTCAGTAGAAAGACAAAGAAAGCAACCTTATATGGGTATCTACCCAAGGAATTAACATTGTTTCTTTTAAAGATACATCGGGCTTCTAAATATCTAAATATCTAAAGATATTCTAAAGCTAAATTGTATGCCCCGGAAGGCTGAACTATAACAAGAAGGTAGCTAAAGAGAGTCATGTATCTATGCAGGAAATAAAATACCATTCTCAAGTCCCTCCAGTGGAAGATAGTTAAAAGAATTCATTCCTTATTTCACTTGGGGAGAAATTGCTCCCTCCTCCCAATGGTAACTTGACTGGTCTAGAACATAGATTAACCATCACAGTAGACAATATGTGTCAGGCCTGTACTCTGCACACCTAACAAGTATGGCCAGCCTCCTCCACTCTACTCCTTGAAACAGTTCAGAGGAGAGGCATTTATTCAGGTGAGGACTGACAAAGATAGTTAACTTATATGTCTCCATTTCCAGCTTCAAATATTTGATGTTTTTAGACCCCACATGGTTGCTGTCTGAATAGAAGCTTTTCTCAGTAATACTAATGAGGCTGCTGGATTGGCAAAAGCCCTCCTTAAGGAAATTATACTAAGGTTTTGCCTCATAAACTCCTTAAAGAGTTACAGGAGACCATTCTTGAGATCACAGTTGAGTCAGTGTATGGCTACAGTTCTAGGAATGAAATATTACCTGCATTCTGCTTTGAGACCACAGACATCTGAAAGATTTTGAAAGGACTGACCAAACTATTAAGATCATAGCAGTATTTTGCCAAAAGAACTCTGAAAAATGGCTAAATTGTCATCTGTCACTGTCATTCTAGTTACAACAGCTCCAAAGTCTAATACCAAGTCTAAACCCTATGGGTTGCTATATGCAAGACACTTCTCAAACTAGATATGGCTTCAGACTATGAGTCCTAACAGATGACCCCATATATATTAAACTAGTAAATTCAGGAGACTCCACAGAAATATAAGAGGAAAGTTATACTACAGAGTCCAAATGATATGACAGTGAAGATACTATACTCTGGAAACCATGTCCTCCTCAGACCTGGACAAAGGTAGAGTCTTTACCCAGAGTCCTGTGCACCCTCATGGCTGGCAAAGTGCTGGGAGTCTATAGCTGGATTCATATCTCCAGGACAAAACCTACAACCTCAAATCCAAGTATCCTACTTGAGGAAAACACCCATATCTTTGACTAGTGGAAGCTCTCAAACTTTTCTTCATAAAACTCTAAATGGCACTATACTACAGCTGACTTGGGTGTTTTGAAAGGGCCTCTGCTTTCTAGCGTCATGTGGGCTTTCTAGGAATTGTGGTCCTAAACCTTAATTGTATTTTTTCCTGCTTTTATTTTCTCTCTTTTGAAGGGAACAAGACTTCCACTGATTCTGACTTTAAATAAAGTTGTAGGCAGACAACACCAAGTCTTGCGATTTTTGACTTCATCATAAGTTACAATAATCACATGAGAAACAATGTCCCTTATGTGCCTCCTAGTTCATATAGAGAAATGGTCCTCCCTGAGGTAGGTTTTATTATCCACTGTATAGTGAAACCATCAAGAGCTGAGTCAAAAGTGGCCGAAGCCTGAGTACCCAAATTGGAAGGCTCCTCTTTCGGACCATATCTTTGAAACAGAGAGACACTTAAGGTAGAGAAAGGATGATTAGAACTTTAAATCCTTTAAATCAGTCTTATAATCAACCATAATAGAAACAATCCTTTTGTACACTTCAGCCAAAATAATGGCATTTTGATACTATATGACCACAACAAAGACTATAGAGGCTGTTTTCTACAATTCAGTCTTCTCACCCTGGTTTTGCAAAATGTTTTCTGTGAAGCTCCCTACAATATCATTTCTTTTTCCTCTAGTGTGAAGCACAATCATTTCCTTGGAAATGATTCATCTTCTGTCAGGCTTGGGGACTATGGAACCCCATTTCTTTCACCCCAAAGATTTTCCATATATATTTCTTATAAATATATTTGTGTCTGGGGCCACCTACAGGACACTGCTTAAAGGACACTAGATACTTGTGTGTAACATTGACATTTCCTGTCCTGCTCCAGTGGTAAGGTTGATATACTGTTGTGTACTCCTTCCCACACTTACTTTTAAAGTACACTAGAGAATTTATCACCAAAATATATACACTTTCAACATTAAAAGGGTCACTGAACCCTGCCTTTAGCACAAATGGAAGGCCACTAAAGTTGCTTTCAAGGTACAAGAAGAAATCTTTGTTTCTCTAATACAAAGATGTTGCCCAGGCAGGAGTGGGTGGGAAATGCTTAACAAAACATGTTGCTTTTGGATTAATAGTTCAAAAAAGTTAAACAAAAATCTTAGAAAATTAAAAGAGAATATTAAGGTAACTCAAATATGAACTCTAACATCTACCCAGTCAAAACTAGGTCCTCTCTTTGGATCCATGAGAAGCTGGCTTTGGAAAATAAAACCACCTGGATCCAGAAATCAAAAATTTATACTTTTGATTGTAGCTTGTAGCTTGGGCCCTTATATTCTAAACTTGACATTTGTCTTTTTAAAATCCAACAACTTCTACAAGGAAAAATTTGACTCACCCAGGCTTCCAAAAAGATGAAGACCAAGAAAGTCTAAACTTAAAATGGAGACTTCCCTCCAACCCATTTACAAAATAAGAAGAGAGACCCTTGGTTACTTTTAGTCAGGGTCTATGCCCTTCAACAGCATGGAAGAATCTATAAAACACAGACTATCACCTTATGCAACTCAAAGAAATTCCTGGAAGCACACTAGGAGATTGTGGTAAGAGAGTGAGATTTGGGGTAGAGGAGGGGATTTCAGAGACTAACATACAGAAGAAAGCAGTGGTAATAGAAGGCAGGAAACCTTCCCAGCAGCTGGTGACATGTGGGAGACAGAGCCTGCACAGAAAAATTTACAACATATAAGGGATCAATAACAGAACCCTAGTCTAGCCCTGGGACAATTCCATGCTTAATTTTTTCAAACCTTTAATAAACTATCTCTTTGTCTGTAATTAGCTACACATCTCTGTACATTTTGACAGCAATAAAGAGCCTGGGAAACTCCAACAGTGACCTCTGAACTCAAGCTCCTATCTGTCACAACCCTTCTTTTGCATTATTTTCATCTGATAGTAATAGATCAACCTGGTTTCACTTAAAAAAGTAGAGTCCAAAAATGGTTTTTACTAATTTTAGTTTATTTATTTTTATTTTTTTAAATTATTTTTATTTTTGGTTGTGAGCCTAGCCTTTAACGGCTGAGCCATCTCTTAATCCCAGCACTCGGGAGGCAGAGCCAGGCGGATCTCTTTGAGTTCGAGGCCAGCCTGGTCTACAGAGATCCAGGAAAGGCACAAAGCTACATAGAGAAATCCTGTCTTCAAAAACCAAAAAAATAAAATATTTTATGTGCACTGGTGTTTTGCCTGCATGTATGTCTGTGAGGGTGTCAGATCTTGGAGTTACAGACAGTTGTGAACTGTCATGTGGATGCTGGAAATTGAACCCAGGTCCTCTGGAAGAGCAATCAGTGCTCTTAACCTCTGAGTCATCTCTCCAGCCCCAATGTTTTTTTTTTATTTTTAGTCCATAAAAAATCCTATCTTTATTGTACTTTTATCCTTTGAAATTTTCAAACATACACATAATATATTGTGGTTACAACCACCCACCACTCCCTTTCTCCAAGTCTCCTCAGCTTCAGTAACACATTTCCCTCACAATTTCATGTTCTTGTTTTTTTTAATTATTATTTTTATAGCCCACTAAGTCCAATTAGTGTTGTCCAATTGAAAATAGGTATGAGGTCAAGCACTGGGCCATGGACAATCTACAAGTGGTCAACCTCCAAAGAAAAGTGACTCTCCCTTCCTTGGTAGACATCAATTGCCCCACTAAGTCTTAAGCTAGGGATGGGGGAATATTATCCCTTTCTTTCTTTGTGCTGTAATTTTTGATGGTCTTAATCTTATACAGGTCTTTCACAGGTTACCACAGCTGTTGTGATTCCCTGTGTGTAACACCCAACTCATGCAACACTCCTCTGTATCCTCAACTATTAGATTTTTTGTTTTTCCCTCTTCCATAGTGTTTGCTGAGCCCTAAGGAGGAAGCTGATAAATATGTCTATATATTATGGTGATATTTTATTTGTGCTGAAATGTGATTTTATTTGTATGTTAATAAATAAAAGTGCCTGGGGGTCAGAGCCAATAACAAGCCATTTAGCAGAAGTCTGGCAGTGGTAGCACACACCCTTAATCCCATTCAGGTTCACATGACAGGCAGATCTCTGTGTGTTCAAGGATACAGCTAGTCTGGAGACACATGCCTTTAATGTCAATACCAACCATAGAGACCTGGAGGTCTGTATAGGAAGGCAGTGATGAGGAGGACATGTGGTTGGGTTTACAACCAATGAGAATCAGATCAGAAAGTCAATGAAAAGACAGACACACAGGAAGTAGGTCTCTTTCTCAAGGGAAGAACTGCAACAGCAGCAGGTGGTAAGAAGGTGGTCTTGGTCTCAGCTCTTAGCTACTGCTCTCTGACCTCTGGGACTTTTAACTCTGCATTTGGCTCTGTGTTTCTTATTTAATAAAACCATTCAGAATTACATCTACAATATATGGCTCAGCACTCAAGTCTCCTATTTATTCTCACCATTGTGAACAGTTATGAGTCTCAACATTAACCACTTAACTACTGGTCTCTACCATAACAGGCTTCTGTGACCAAGACTGAGGGCAACCAAGTCTCTCATTAGAAAAGAAAAGTCCTGTTCCCATTACTTGTTGTTGGTTGTTTTTGCTCTTTTGACTCTTTTTTGGGGGTGGGTGGGGAGCAGTACCCACCTGCCAAATAAATGCACATATGGAGGCCTATTCTTAATTATCAATGCTTAGCCTTAGCTTGGCTTGTTGCTAACCAGCTTTTCTTAACTTTTATGATCCTAATCGCCTTTTGCCTCTGAGCTTTTACCTTTCTCTTACTTCTGTAAATCTTACTTTCATTCTTACTCCGTGGCTGGCTGTGTAGCCAGGTGGCTGGCCCCTGACATCCTCTTGTTCTCTTGTTCTTTCTTTTTTCTTTTTTCCTCTCAGATTTCTCTTTTTATTTATTCTCTCTGCCTGCCAGCCCTACCTATCCTTTCTCCTCCTCCCATTGGCCATTCAGTTCTTTTAATAAAGACTATCAGGTGTTTTAGACAGGCAAAGTAACACAGCTTCACAGAGTTAAACAAATGCAACACAAAAGAAGGCAACACATCTTTGCATCATTAAAACAAATGTTCCACAGCGTAAACAAATGTAACACACCTTAAAATAATATTCTACAATTACTCATCTGTCTTCTGGTGGCATGGGTGGGGTAGAGAAGCCCTCCCCCATCAATGCCTGAGGCAGGTGGGAGTGTTGGCCCTGAGGTCATAAGCGCTGCAGAGCTGTTCCTTCCCCCCACCAATTGCAATACTACTGAAAGCAGGCTCTGCACCTCACCTGGACAGCATAGTAGAGCTGATCCTGATGGTGGAGGTGTGGGTGAGCCAGTCCAAATATTGTGAGCTTGGGAGAGCTGTCCCCATTACATCTGTCATGTGGCAGCATGGGTGAGAGAGAGAGATGCGAGAGATGCCCTTCCGCCACCCCATATCAATGCCTGAAGCAGGTGGAAGAGCTGGCCCTGAGGTGATAAGAGCAGAAGAGCTAGCTGTTCCTGCCCCTCATCAGCTGCAGTACTTGGGACAGTGGCCCCTATACTTTGCCTGGGCAACACAGTAGAGCTGGCCCTGAAGGTATGGGTGTGGAAGAACCAACCCTGAGGACATGAAATCTAGAGAACTACCCCATCCTTGTTTATCACTGCAAGGGGTGAACTAGCCAGGGCAATGCAAAAGAGCTCACCCTGATGATGAAGATAGGAAAGTAGGGGAGAGCTGGTGGGCTGACCAACCCTGAAACTATCTAGGTCCAGAACCACGGTTATGTGTTGGCCCACCTTAACATCCACCCCATCTGTGATCTGCTGGAGCATGTGTGGGGGGGTGGGGGAGGAGGGGTGGGGATTGGTCCTGCAGGTCTCCATAATACAAGGCAGCAATAGGATGTCGAGGATGAGTCCTAGTGAGGGCCCAGCATAGATGGTGCAGCAGAGACCCAGGGCCTCAAGCCAGACCAATGATTCTTTGTGATAAATCCCTGCATGTAAAAATGTATGGATAAAGGAGATCACTGTGTGACTCATTGTGTTACATTGAAGCTTCCATGATGAGATTCCCTCCTTCTTCCTATTTTTTCCTTTTCTCTTAAATATTATTTTGATTTATTTGATGGGGGAAAGGAGATGGGTGGGATCAGGAAACATGATGTAAAAGATACAAAGAATAAATTAAATGAAGGTTTAAAAAAAAGAATAGGCTTCTAAGTGATAATAATAAAACAACATAACAAAATATAAATAAAACACAAAAATTATCACATCAAAAGTTGAACAAGACAAACCAACAGAAGAAAAGAACCTACTCATTTTCACATTCAGGAATCTTATAAAAATACTCAACTGAAGGTCATAATACATACACAGAAGACCTAGCACAGACCCGTGCCAGCCCTGGGCTGCTGCTTCTGTCTCTGTGAGTTCCTGTGCGCTTTGCTCATGTTGATTTTGAGGACCTTGTTTTCTCGGTATCCTCCTTCTCCTCTGGCTCTTATACTCTCTCTATCTCCTCTTCTGAGGGGTTCCTAGAGCTCTGAGGGGAGAGATTTAATGGAAACCTCTCATTTAGGGCTGAAAGTTCCAGGGGTGTCCCTGAATTTGTTCCCATCTGCTGCTGAAGGAAGCTTCTCTGATGATGGCTGAACAAGGCACTGATCTATAAATATAGCAATATATTATTAGAAGTCATCTTACCACTACTTTTTTTAAGACCAGTAGTATCTGATGTCACCATTGGTCCCGGGGTTATTTAGTCTCTGGTTATTGGTCACCCAAGCAATGTCAGGTATGGGTTCCATCTTTGTGGAGTGGTCCTTAAGTCAAATCAGATATTATTTGGCTACTCCTACTACTTTTGCGCCACCATTGCCCTGGCATATCTTGCAGAAGGACACCATTGTAGATCAAAGGTTTTGTGGCTGGCTGAGTGTTCATGTTTCTCTTTTGGTAGTGTGCAAAAGTACCTTCCTGTACCAACGATGCTAGAAAGTAGAGGTGAAGACTCTATGTAGACACCAGCTTGATTTATCCATGCCCAGTGAATAGTGGAGGGGTTCTCTTCAGCAATGTGGCCTTGCTGACAGTTTGTGGATAGCAACCTATAGTTATATAGCCTACGTTGTTTGGAGATTCCCATGGGAACCCTTTGGTGTCTTACTGCTATCACTTTGAATCCTTTTGGTTCTAACTTACAAAATCCTAAATTGTCATAAATAACAGGTACTATTTTCACAGAATTAGGAGGTTAGTTCAATAGCATTGTCAACAGTTCAAACATTCGGATGCTGGGAAGAGTTCAGTGGATAAGGTGCTTGATATGCAAGCATGAGGACTTAGTTTTGGATCCGTAGCATCCAAGTAAGAAACTGAGCATGGCATTACACGTCTATAATATAAAATCTATTAGGGAGAGACAGGAGGATCCTAGTGGCCAACCTCTGACAGCTTGTTGAGCTACAAGTTCGGTGAAATATCTTGTCTCAAAAAATTAAAGAGTGATAGAAGATATACTCTTTGTCAACCTCTGGCCACAAGCTGACATGTATTCTCATGGACTCAAGGGTCTGTACATCCACATGGAGATGCATATGCACACATAAACATGTATCTCTCAGCGCCTAACCCCTGCATATCACAAGTACTCATATTTTTACAACTCCTTCTGTTGTCATTTGAGCTGGTTGACTTTTGTCTTGAAGATCATGTATCTTATGGCCTGTGACCTGCTATTCAAATATCATAGATCACATAAAATGACAAGAAGGCATTCCTTTTGAATTTGGAAGTGCTTTATAAGCAATTCCCCTCCCTATTCTCCCTGGTCATCCCTAAAGCAGTCATTAGCAAAGAAATGGGAATGTGATTCATGGCTGAGAACATTCAAATTACTTACTTGGGTCTAAAGACATTTTAAATTCCCTGAAAAATCTCTTTAAGATGCTTTTGAGGCAAGGAAAAAGAGGGTGTGGCAAAGAGAGAGAGTGTTCAAGTGTGCAGTTTTCACACAACTGAAGTTACATGCGTTTAGAGCAAATATCTCAATATTATTTCCTTCTTTCGCTTTCAACACTTGCTTAAATACCCAAGACAGGTGTTTTACCTGTGTGCCAACAAGCACCCAGGACTGGGAGGCTCCTCCAGAAGAGGAGTTCAGGGTCATCTCATGTATGAGGCAGATGTAAGGTCAGCCTGGTTAAATGAGACCTTACCTTAAGAAACAAGCAAACGAGCAAAAACCCAATTGATTTTAATTTTATAAATATTTCTTCACAAGATGTATAATAACATCATTTTCTTTTAGGCAGTCTTTGGTTTTCAATGGATGAGTTTAAACACAAACAGATCCTTTCAAATTCAAATAATGAAAATGAAATATTTTCTCTTCTATTATTTGCTCATTTAAATACAGAATATAGACATAAGAGTTTATTTTTAGTCATATTTTAAATTTTGATAAGAAATTATTGTTAAGGAAAAATATCTAAAACTTGAGAACAAAACAGAGATTTTAATGTATCGATTCACAAATGGGTTATTAAACACAATTGTGCAAAAATATTAATTTTCCAAGGAGTGCTTTCTTGTTTCACCTTGTCATTTACTGTAAAATTAAGAGCACAAGCTTGCAGAAATAACATTTTGACATATAGATCTACTCTGGTGGAGATTTTTTCCCCTGGAAACTATCACTCAGAAGGTTGTAACTTTATCTCATGAACTCCCTCAGTTCCATTATCTGTAGTCTGTGTTCTAATATCCATTTGGATCAGATGTTTCATCTTGCCAGATCCCCAATTTGTATGTTAAATAACATTTTTGAAAGGTTAGCACTATACATATTTATGACAGTCGGGTTTTAAGTGTTTGGCAGTTGTTCTTTGATACTAGAGAGGAAGATAAAGATATTCACAGATGATATGTCATGGCATAGTACATCAGCCACATCAATCAGGATATTGCTGTTCTGAAAAATTATTAACAAATATTTGTGGTGCTTTGGGAAAGAGCCTAAATTCCATTTCAGCTCTAATTTGTGTCAAGGGTTACAATAACAGTGCAGAGTTTATGTTCTTAATTCTGAAATTTAAGAGTTAATAGAGATAACTACTTTTAATTGTCAGTTCCTATGTTACGTTGTTAACTTGATACATTGAGAAAGTAAAGAAAAAGGAAAGTTGCCAAAGGAAAAGTAGAAATTTCTTTCTACTCCTTCACTGCCTTGCCTGGGATTTTGCTGGGTGATGTATTTTTGGGAAAGTTTAGAACAAATTTGTTAGGTTATATATTTTAGTAAAAGCTTCATAATAAGATAATTTGATTGTCTATCTCTTTTAACATCCTGTTTTGATTTTTTTCTCCAAATTTAGTTATGTACATTGAAAACAATTTACATGCTAATTTCTAAGGTTTTAAGCATACTAACATAATACAGCTTCCCTTTTTCTTAGCTATATGTTTTGAGGTAAAAATAAATAGAAAATAGATAAAATTGGCTTGGCTATACCATCTGGTATCCAGTTATCAGCTCTTTTACAAGCAATCAAAGCTTTGAAAAAAATCTACAAAGAGCAACATGATCAATTACTACTAGGTTTCATACTCAACATTGTATAGTACTTTAAAAACTACATTGCTAGAAAGAATATAATATGAAACTGATACCTGTTGTATCTTGTTAAGCCTTATTCAGTTGATGTTCCAGGGAGGCCTGCCCTTCTCTGAAGGAAAATGAAGGAGGAGTGGATCTGGGAGAGAGGAGAGATGGGGAGAGACTGAGCAGAGTAGAGGGAGGGAAAACTGTGGTCGGGATGCATTGTATGAGAGAAGAATAAATAAAAATAATGATATCAATCTTAGATTAGGATGACTCTAGGCAAAGATAAGCATGGCCCAGGGTGGAAAGACCCACGTTCCCTCTTCCTAAAGCCCTGCCTGCATTATAAAATCCCCTTTACCCAAATGATGCCAAAATACAGTTTGAGGTGGCATCATCCCCCCTCCTGAACATCCACCAGGCACTCAAACCAGGAACTTATATGGAAAAATACAGTCCTTGCCTGCCATGTCACTCTTACCCTTGCCCAAGACTATAAGAACCCTCTATCTGGCGACTTTATCTTGCTCTGCGCCCTGGAACTGGCTAACCTTGCTGGAAAGCTGCCCCTATAAACCTGAGCTTGTTTGTTGCAATTCCATCTGATCTGGGAAGGAGGGAGGGAGGGAGGAGGGAGAGAGAAAGAGGCAGAGAGAGAGAAGGGGAAGAGAAAGAGGGACAGAGAGAGAGGGGGGAGGGAGGGACGGAGGGAGGGACAGGAAGGAGGGAGGAAAAAATAGATTCACAGTATATCAATTAAACTCTCATAATCATTGCACACAATTTCATTTCTTATTTGACATTATCCTGCTAAATGCTATTAGGAAAAATATGGAAAGAAAATGACATTGAACCTTCTTAGAACATTCATTCTTTTCTTTAATGTTATCTTTTTCTTTTATTGAAAATAGATTTTTTCATACAATATATTCTGATTACTGTTTCTTCCCCCTACTTCTCCCAGTTCTTGAAGTAAACAAATTTTTCATTTGCAAGAAGTGGCTATCAACTGGAGATGGCTTCAGGGGTTAGGGATGGGAGCATGCATCTATTTCCCCTTACCGTTCTAGGACCCCCTGTGGTGCAGACCCCTGTAGACCCTAAGCATGCTGTAATAGTCTCTGTGAGTTCATATGGTCACCAGTCCTGCCAGGCCCACAAAGCCTTGGTTCCTTGGTGTCCTCCACTCCCTCTGGTTCTTACATTCTTTCTACTTAAACAAAATCAGAGTTTCCTGAGGCCTGAGGGGAGGGATTTGAAGCATTTTAGGGTTGAGTGTTATAAGATCTCTCACCCTCTGCATGTTATCTGGCTTTGGGTCTCTGTACTTGGTTCTATCTGCAACAGGAGGAAGCTTCTTTGCTAATTGCTGAGTAAGGCACAGATCTATGAGGTTAGAGGAAAGTCATTTTGTTGCTATATTCCTTTAGGAAAACAGTAGTATTTGGTTTTTCCCTTGATCCCTGGTTATTTAATCTTGAGTGCTTAGTCATCCAAGCAGTATTGGTATGGAGTGTGCTTAGATTCGAATCAGATAGTGGTTGGTTACTCCCACAAGCTTTGTGAGACTATTGCACCAGCATATCTCAAAAGCAAGTTATCATTCTACAATGAAGTGTCTGTACCTACGTTGGCATACCTCTCTCTCCTTTGGTAGTGTGCAGAGTACCTGCCAATATCATGAATACTAGTCCATAGGAGTGAAGACTCAAGGTAGGCACCAGCTCAACTTCTCTGTGATCAATGAGTTACATAGGTGTTGTCTTCAGCAATAGGGCCTTACTGTCAATTTGTGAAGAGCCACCAATAGCCTTGGCAATAACCTGGGTTGTTTGAGGGTTCTTATGCTGCCCCTTTGTCCAACAACTTGATTAGATGTAATGCATTGCTAGTATTGGAAGCTTCATTTGGAAAAAAAAAAGATAGGCAGTTGGGGCTCTGTCTCCCCTGTAATTTAGTGATTTCATTTAGATCACCTTCTTATATGTGTATATAATAGGATGCAATTACTGTATTAGGTTCCCATATGGCCCCTCAAACAGCCTTTAGTCTTAGCTGTCTCTCATATTCCCTGCCTTGCCCATCCTCCTTCCTACTTCCTGTTTGATCCTGCCATTCCAGTTTCCTCCTCAACCATTCATAACTATCTATTCTATTTCCCCTTTCTAGGAAGTTACATTACTCTCCCCTTAGTTCCTTACTATCCACTTAACCTCTGTGGTTGTAAGGATTGTAGCATGCTTGTCAGCTAAAATTCACATATTAGTGAATACATATGATAACTGTCTTTCTGGGTCTGAATTACCTCATGGACAATGATTTATTTATTGTTCCACCCATTTATGTATACATTTATTAAGTTCAGTTTTTTTAACAGCTGAGTAATATTTCATTGTGGAAATACACCACATTTTCTTTACCCATCCATTGACTGAGAAGCATCTAGGTCTGTTTCTAATCTCTGGATATTATAAATAGAGCAGCAATGAACATGGTTGAGCAAGTGTTTCTGTAGTAGGATGAAGTAGGTTTGGGGTGTATGCCCAAGTAGAAGGTCATGATCTTGAAGTAGATCTATTTTTATCTTTCTGAGGAACCACCACACTGATTTCCACAGTGGCTGTACAGGTTTGCACTTCCACCAGCAATGAAGGCATGTTCCTCTTGCTCCACATCCTCACCAGAATGAGCTGTCATTTTTTATTGATCTTGGCCATTCTAACAGGTATAAGATGAAATCTCAAAATAGTTTTGATATGCAATTCTCTAATGGCTAAGGATGTTGACCATTTCTTTTCCAGCCACTTGAGTTTCCTCTTCTGAGAATACTGTTTAGATTTGTACACCATTTTTAAATTGGGTTGTGTGTTTTCTTGGTACCTAATTTCGTTCGTTTGTTTGTTTGGTTGGTTGGTTGTTTTGATTTTTTTTGGGGGGGTCCTTATATATTTTCACATTTGCCCTTTTCAGATATGTAGTTCTTTCCCATTTTTAGGCTGCCGCTTTGTCAGAATGATGTTGTCCTTTGCCATGCATAAGCTTCACAGTTTCATAATGTCTAGTTTATTAATTGTTGATCTTAGTACCTGTGCTAATGATGTTCTGTTTAGAAAATATTTTCCTGTGTGAATGAGTTCAAGGCTATTCTCCACTTTTCTTCTGTCAGATTCAGTATACCTTGCCTTATGTTGAGGTCTTTGGTCCATTTAGAGTTGAGTTTAGCATATGATAATAAATAAAGTTGGAATTTTGATAGGGATTGCATTGTTTCTGAAAATTTCTTTGGTCGGATGGCCATTTGTACTGTGTTAATCCTACCAATCCATGAGCACAGGAGGACTTTCCATCTTCTGATATTCTCTTCTACTTCTTCTTTCAATGTCTTATTATTTTTTTTAGGATACAAGTCTTTCATTTGCTTGGTTAGAGTTATGCCATAATATAATGTTTTATATTATTTGAGGCTATTGTGAAAGGCATTGTTTCCCTGATTTCTTTCTCAGTCCATTTGGCTTTTTTTCTTTTATAGAAGGGCTACTGATTTTTCTGAGTTAATCTTGTATCCAGATGCTTTGCTGAAAGTGTTTATCAGCTGTAGGGTTTCCCTGGTAGAATTTTTAGGGTCACTTATGTGTACTGTAATTTCATCTGCCAGTAAGGATAAGTTCACTTCTTCTTTTCCAATTTGTATTCCCTTGAGATCCTTCAGTTGTTTTATTGTTCTTGCTGAGACTTCAAGTATTATACTAAATATATGTGGAGAAAGTAGACAACCTTGTTTTGTTCCTAATTTTAGTAGGAAATCTTTGAGTTCCTTTTCATGTAAGTTAATGCTGGTGATGTGCCTGCTATAACTTGCCTTTCATATGTTTGGGTACATCCCTTTTATCCCTAATCTCTCCAGGACTTTTATCATGAAGTAATGTTAGATTTTGTTACAAGTCTTTTCTGCATTTGATGAGATGGCCATGTGGTGTTAGACTTTCTGTATGTTTATATGACAGATTACATTTATCAATTTACATATGTTAAACCATCCCTGAATTTTGGGAATGAAATCTTCTTGATCATGGTGGATTATCTTTTTTATGTGTTCATGGATTTGGTTTGCAAGTGTTTTATTAAGAAGTTTTGCATCTGTATTCATAGGGGAATTTGGCCTTTAATTCTGTTTTTGGTTGGGTCTTTATGTTATCTAGGTATCAGAATAACTGTAAAAAGTGTTATGTAATGTTCTTTCTGTGTCTATTTTGTGGAATAATTTGAAAATATTGGCATTACTGCTTTATCAAAATTCATAGAATTTTGCAATAAAAACATGTGTCTCTGGGCTCTCTTTGGTTGGGAGACATTTATTCACTGCTTCTATACATGGAAGATTATAGGTCTCTTGAAATTGCTTAATTAATCTTTATTTAGCATTCTTAGGTGGTTTATTCTGAGAAAACTACCCATTTCTTTTAGATTTTCCAGTTTCATGGAGAACATGTTTTTAAAGAATGTCTTCATAATTCTCTGGCTTTCCTCAGTATCTGCTCTTATGCCTCACTCTTTTGTCTCTAATATTGTTAAGTTAGATATTCTCTCGTATATTTCTAGTTATTTTGGCTAAGGGTTTATCAGACTTATTGATTTTCTCAAAGAACAAACCTCTTGTCTCATTTACTCTTTGTATTGTATATTTGTTTCTATTTTATTGATGTCAGTCCCTAGTTTTATTATTTCATGCCATATGCTCCTCTTGGTATAATTTCTTCTTTTTGTTCTAGAGCTTTCAGGTGTGCTGTAGGTACTTAGTGCTATGAATTTGCCTCTAAGAATCACTATCATTGTGTCCCGTAAGTTTTTTTTCACTCAATTATAGAAAGTCTTTAATTTCCTTCCTATTTTCTCTCTCTTCCCACTTCTCATTTAGTAAGGAATTGTTCATGTTCCATGAGATTTTAAGCTTTCTATTGTTTCTTTTTTTTTCTTTTTTTTTGAATTTATTTTATTTTATTTTACAATATAATTCAACTTTACATATCAGTCATAGATTCCCCCATTCTCCCCCCTCCCACCCCAGCCCCTCCCCCGGGCCCACCCCCCATTTCCATCTCCTCCAGGGCAAAGACTCCCCCGAGGATTGAGATCAACCTGGTGGATTCAGTCCAGGCAGGTCTAGTCCCCTCCTCCCAGGCTGAGCCAAGCATCTCTGCTAAGCCCCAGGTTTCAAACAGCCAATTCATGCACTGAGCACAGGACCCGGTCCAACTGCCTGGATGCCTCCCAAACAGATCAAGCTAATCAACTTTCTCACCCATTCAGAGGGCCTGATCCAGTTGGGGGCCCCTCAGCCATCGGTTCACAGTTCATGTGTTTCCATTCGTTTGGCCACTTGTCCCTGTATTCCATCCATCCCTGGTCCCAACAACTCTTGCTCACATAAACCCTCCTCCTTCTCGCCAATTGGACTCCCGGAGCTCCACCCAGGGCCTGACCGTGGATATCTGCATCCAGTTCCCTCAGTCATTGGATGGGGTTTCTAGCATGACAATTAGGGTGTTTGGTCATCCTATCATACATATACACAATGGAATACTACTCAACAGAGAAAAACAATGACATCATGAGGTTTTCAGGCAAACGGAGGGATCTAGAAAAAATCCTCCTGAGTGAGGTAACCCAGACTCAGAAAGACAAACATGGTATATACCCACTCATAGAAGAATACTAGTTGTGGAACAAGGATGACTGGACGACGGCTACTCACAACACCAGGGTGGCTACCTGGAAAACAGGACCCCAAAAAAGACACGGGGATTGCCCAATGACGGAGAAATGTATGAGATCTACATGAACAGTCTGGACGTGAGTGGGGGTAATGAGGGGCGAGGGGCGAGGGAAAGAGAACTTGGGGGAGCGGGAGATCCCAACTGGATCAAGAACAGAGAGGGAACACAAGGAATGTTCATGGTAAATGAAGACCACATGAGAATAGGAAGAAGCAAAGTGCTAGAGAGGCCCACAGAAATCCACAAAGATGCCCCCACAATAGACTGCTGGCAATAGTCGAGAAATAGCCCGAACTGACCTACTCTGGTGATAGGATGGCCAAGCACCCTAATTGTTGTGCTAGAAACCTCATCCAATTTCTATTGTTTCTATTGTTGATTTCCAGCTTTAATTTGTGATGGTCAGATAGGATCCAGAGTGTTACTTCAGTTTCCTTGTATCTATTGAGTCTTGTTTTGTGTCCAGGCATGTAGTCAGAGATGAAGAAAGTTGCATGAGTTGCTGAGGAGAAGGTATATTCATTTGTGTTTTGGTGAAATGATCTGTAAATATCTGTTAGGTCCATTTGATTTAGGCATCAGTTAGCTTCCTCATTTCTTTGTTTGGTTTGGGTCTGAATGACCTAGCTATTGCAGTCATGGGATATTAGAGTTATCCACTATCATTGTATGACAGTTGATATGTGATTTAAGCTATAGTAGTGTTCCTTTAACAACCTTGTGTGCCTTGTATTTGATGAAGAGACATTAAGAATTTCATAGTCAATATTTTTTCTTTGATGAGTATGTAGTTAATTTCCCTATCTCTTCTGATAAGTTTTGGTTTGATGTCTATTCATAACTTGAATATGTTTTTGATACATAACAATAAATATGGCAAAAAACAAAGAATATGTTGAAAACTAATTTGCCTGCTGTAACCAGAAGGTCTCTCTGGTTTAGCCCAGCAATGCAGTCCTGTAGCCTCTTATAAAATAATCACTCAGAGGCTTAATATTGTCTATGATCTGTGTGATCTATGGCAGGCTTCTTACTAGCTAGCTCTTATAACTTTACCCATTTCTGTTTATCTGTAAGTTGCCACATGGCCATGGCTTACCAGTACTTTTACATCTTGCTTCTCCTGGTGATGCCGGTGTCTGCCCTGACTTTGCCTTTCTCCTTCCTTTCTCTCTCCTTGGATTTCTCATGTGCCTCTTATCTGCCTTGACATAGGCCAAAGCACTGTATTTATTAACCAATGGGAACAATATATATTTACAGTGTATGAAAGATATCCCCCAGCACTTCCCCTTTTCTATTTAATCAAAAGGAAGGTTTTAGCTTTAATATAGTAAAATTACATATAACAAATAGTTATCAAGCAAGAACTATAGTTACAATATCTAGTTTATTTGTAGTTGGCAAAATTAAAGAAAATATTTTATCATCTATCCTATATTTATGAGTCTAAAGTTTCATATCTAATTTATCTTTTATCATAACCAAGGAGAATTATAACTATTTAGTCTTCAACTACACCAAAGCAACAACTACAAGTTCTTACCCTAGGAAATCCTCAGCCCAAGAGAGACTTACTTCCTGTATACTCATGCCTTTATCCTTTCTGTGCCCTGCCATCTCACTTCCTCTCTCTGCCCAGCTACATTACTTTCTCTTTCTACCCAGCTCTATCACTTCCTGTCTGTCTGCACAGACCTCCAGACCTCTATGGCTAACTAGTGCTGGGGTTAAAGGTGTGTGCTACCATGCCTGGCTCTGTTCCCAGTGTGGCCTTGAACTCACAGAGATCCAGATGAATCTCTGCCTCCCAAATGCTAGGATTAAGGTTGTGTGCTACCACTGTCTAACCTCTATGTTTCATATGTTGACTGGCTTTTTCCTCTGATCCTCAGATAGTCTTTATCGGGGCTCACAAATAAAATATCACCACAGCCTGCCCTACATGGTGCTAATTCAAATGGCCTTTGACCCTACTTCCCAAGTGTCCATATTCTTTACCTCTATATCTATCAATATAACACAGGAAATGCAGCGCTGAATCTGTAGGAAATCTGAGGAGAACATTCATGTTTCTGATCTTAAATCAATCATGGCATTATCATGTACTTTGAATTAAAATAGTCTATTGAGAGAAAGACAGAAATTAGGAGTGAAAGACAATGTGTTCTATAATTGTATCTCACAATTAGTTCATAGCCATGCTGTATTTGTCTCCTCATTTAGCTAGTTTTCCAACCTCAGCTGTTCATCACCACATTGTCAGGCAGAGCTCTACTCAGTTTTCTTCCTCACACAGAATCCAGTTGCTTGTCTCCCCAACTTCTGGAGACTGACTTCATAATAAATTTTTTTGTCCTCCTTATGAATGACTTTCTACATACTCCCATGCTTCATTCTGTCTCAGTTTTCAGAGTCACTGAGTCAGATCTGGTTTAGGACTTTAGCTCTGATAAGTGTAAGATTTAAAATATGTTAATTAATCAAAAATTAACTCTCTAACTGTATAAGACTTTTAGTGAAAATGATCCTGTACTTTTATTATTTTTATCTTGGTATATTTTGGGGACATAGTTTTTATTAGTATCTGAGATTCTGGCATACTATTGATATCTCCCAATTATATTTGCCTGTCAAAATTCAAGCATAGAATTCAAAGTAAGTAGAACTAAATGATTCACTTTCATGCACAGAAACCATATGATAAGTGGCTACTTATTTTCATCATTGAATTAAGAACGTATTCCTCTATTTTGAACACAGTTTTCCATACATGACCAGTGGCCACTGGGGTAGAGTAACTGTTAACTCTACCTCCTGCAACTCAAAATATCTTCAGCCATTGGTTGCTTTGTACAAATGGTTCATCTCAACCTAGAACAAAGGAAATAGAAGGCACACCTGGAGAAGCAAGATGGAGATATTTATGAGAGGAATATATATTTAAAAGCATTGTGATGACTGATTAACAGGACCGGATCCAAAATCACATAGGAGATATGCCTTAGGAAAGCCTGTGAGAGATGATCTAAATTAAGTTAGCTGAGATGGGAAGATCTACCCTAAAACAGGGCAGCACCATGCTTTGTCTTGGGTCCCTCTCTACTTAAAGAGGAGGTGTTAATCAAGCAGGAGCATTCACTGCAATCTGTTTCCTGTCTGTTGATGCCACTTTGCCAACTGCTTCAAGCATTTGCTGCCATGACTTGCCCACTCTGATGGACTCTAGCCTTTAACTTTGAACCAGAATAAAGTCTGGATCTTAGGCTTCTTTGATCAGTTATTTTGTCATCATAACAGCAAAAAAAAAAAAAAAAGAAAGAAAGGAAGGAAGAAAGAAAGAAAGAAAGAAAGGAAAATCCTACCATAATATGAGCTATGGTAAAACTCATCTTCCTACTCTAATGCCAGTGTAGGAGACCCACTCCCACTTTTACTCCAGGGTACTCTTGAGGAAGAAGAACTGAGAAATATTTAGACAAAAGGATAGCAGGGAGAGAAACAGATAGAAGCCCAGGATAGCTCAGGAGGGGTGAATAAGGGATCCTTATTCACCAGCCCGTTCTGTCTCTTCTAAAGGGCTTTTAAAAGGAATGCCAAGGGGTGGAGCAAAAGACCTCCCCTTAGCACAGTCAAGTGCAGACTCTTCCAAACACCTGGTAACCACACATGTGGTCAAGCAGTCCTCTAATGCAGCTCTGCTGGGTAAAGCAAGCTCAGATCTCACTAGGAACCTTTGTGGGCCTCCACATGCCAGATGCAAGCATCATATTTCTAGAGAAATAAAAAGGCCTTTATACTTCAGAAGGAGAGAAAATAAACTTAGATTCTGTCATATCACTCACACAGGCTCACACAAAATTTACTCATTTACTTTCAAATTCATATGTATTAATTGTCAAATAATTATTAGGAAGCCATATAGATATTGACCTAGGTGCTGGTAATTCCATAGCAATAACAGGGAAATGACTGTGCTCATAGAAACTACAATATCAAAGAGATAGGCATATAACAAATAAGATTAATAACTAAAATAATCAGCATAAATAATAGGAAAATAGCAACATAATAAATAGCCGGGCAGTGGTGGCGCCTTTAATCCCAGCACTCAGGAGGCAGAGGCAGGCGGATCTCTGTGAGTTCGAGGCCAGCCTGGTCTCCAAAGCGAGTTCCAGGAAAGGCGCAAAGCTACACAGAGAAACCCTGCTCGAAAAACCAAAAAAAAATAAAAAAAAAATAAAAAAAATAAATAAATAATAACATAGTGAAGACAGAGGGAGTATCAGAGTGTTCTTAGGAATAAAAAATTAGAAAAGTTGCCAGCAATTTGAATCTAATTACTTTCTTACAGTGAATATTTACATTTTATGGTCTCAAGGCTCATCATCAAGATAAAGCATCCAATTTCAACCTTTAGCCTTAATTTCTCACTGATGATCTGGTTCCAATCTCATAACAATGTCTTCATAATAATTTATCAACAATGATTTCATGTTATCATAGTGTGGTGGTATGAAAGAAAATGTCCCCCAAAGGGAGTGGCACTATTAGGAGGTGTGACTTTGTTGGAGTATTTTTGGTTTTGTTGGAAGAAGCTGTGGAGGCAGGCTTTGAGGTCTTATATGTGCTCTTATATGTGCTCAAGCCATGACCAGTGAGACAGACCACTTCCTGTTGACTGCTCAAGAAGTAAAACTCTCAACTACCTCTCCAGCACCATGTCTGCCTTCCTGCCACCATGTTCTATTGTGATGACAATGGACTGAACTGTAAGCCAGTCCCAATTCCTTTATAAGACTTGTGGTGGTCATGGTACCTCTCCACGACAATAGAAACTCTAACTAAATCACACATTCAATCCATTTTGGACAACTGCGGAGTTTTTTACCATGAAATTTTTAATAGATTATCAGGCAGATAACTAGGAAAATAGTCTTTTATATCCAGGGATCCTTTAGGCTTTCTCTTTGTATCATGACTCCAGCCTCTGGCACTCTCCAATGCTCAAGTCCTACTCAAAGAATAATACCTTGAACAAAAACCTTAGTGAACAATGTTGACTTTCTAGAACTTCCACTGCAGAGACAAAGGATATTTTCATTTCATGCTCATACTTTGACCTCCCCAGTTGGGGTTTCTATGCAGAGGATTATTTGTGAATGCTAGCACATCAGAAGCACAGTGCAAAAGCCAGAGCAGACAAAGGAAGACTATAAACCATGCAAAGGAGGTTATAAAGGCAGCAACCCCAAGCAACTCAGGCAAAGAGACCCTGAGGCAAGGCTGCTCTTCAGAGACTGCTAACATCATTATGAACAGTGGGGTTTTTACTATATCTTGAGACAGGGTGTCACTGTGTAGCCAATACTGGACATGACACCAGTACGAAACCAAATCCTGCTTCTCATTCATTGCAATCACTCTGACTTGCCCTCCTGAGTGCTAGGAGTACAGGTGTGAGCTACCATGACTGACAAAGTGCTCAGTATGAAACAAGATTAGCACCATCTTAAACAGTCATTTTCTGTTAATATTTCCACTAGGAATTCTCTATAAAGTTCATTATTGTGGCATCATTAGTGTAGTATAAAATCCTCTGGGAGGCAGGTGTGAAGACAGAATTAGATAGGAAATACAACATGGCAAATCTGAGGGGGAATGGGAGGGAGGGAGACAGATGCTAAGCATACCCTCAGACAGTGATGGCCACTGATTTCTTTCCTTTTCTTTCTTCCTTTCTTTTTTAAATTCATTACTTTTGCTTCTTTAGTTTTGTTGTAGACAGAGTCTTGATTTGTAGCCCTGGTAGGCCTGGAAATCACTGTGTAGTACAGACTCACTCAAATTGTGCGTGAATGTCCTGCATGTGCCTCTTTGTTACTGGGACTACAAACATGAGGAAACTCAACTTGTTTGTGATGAGGCTCTCACTCAAGAGCAAAAGCAAGAAGAAAGTGAAGTAAGAAGAAATTGAGAGGAAGCATCAC
Organism: Peromyscus melanophrys; assembly: GCA_902168415.1. Lineage (NCBI taxonomy): Eukaryota > Metazoa > Chordata > Mammalia > Rodentia > Cricetidae > Peromyscus > Peromyscus melanophrys. The sequence continues at coordinate 16,373 of CABHPR010137608.1, read as the reverse complement.
AAAATGTATGTCTTTTAGGGTGTCTATGTAGAGACACCATGACTACAGCAAACTCTTAAAAAAAGAAAAACATTTAATTGGGGTGGCTTACATTTCAGAGATTTAGTCCATTATCATCATGGTGTGACATGGTGACACACAGGCAGACATGGTGCTGGAGAAGTAGTCGAGTGTCCTACATCTTGACTTGCTGGTACAGGAAGTGGTATGGCTTGAGCATATTTGAGACCTCAAAGCCCTCCTCCACCATGACACACTTCCTCAAACAAGGCCATACCTACTCTAACAAACCCACACCTACTAATAGTATTACTCCCTCTGGGGGACAATTCTTTCTAACTACCACACTACGCGATTATATTAGAGTGTGGCAAGACAACAAGGAAATATTTAATCAAAGTTGCTTTTCAGAAAATCCCCATCCTTCAAGAAATGCATGTTCCTAGTAGCCTTTGGCTAAGAGTAGTGAATGTGATTGTTATGACAATCAGGTGCCTCACAGTTCAAGATGTCTGAAAGCTTCTGCATGTAATGTCCATAATGAAGTACTAACATTGGGCTGTAAAACAAGGGAACAAGGAAATTGTCTGGAAAGTGGAAGGGTTTCCATGGTCTCTATTACTACACTCCCTCCTCTACCCAAACATTTCCCACAATTACGGATATAAAATAGCAAAGTATCTTAAGACTTTGAACACTTAGGAGTAAATATCCATGCCCACCGTAGTTGTAAAGAGTTAGAAACACCTACTTAGATGACATGTTTATAAAAAAATGAATATTAGCCCATAAGAACAGGTAGATCACTATCACTTTCATTCAATCCTATTATTTTAGGTGTGGAATACAGCTGTCACTTTGAAATGTCAATAAGAAGAAATGCACTGAGCACAAGAATGTCTCAACATTATGAGAAGTGGACAGATGTAGTTGGACTTTCTTTGGACTGCCACCTCCTGAATAATTACACGGAGACTTATTATTAATTATGAAAGCTTGTCCTTAGCTTAGATTTGTTCCCAACCAGCTTTTAAAACTTAAATTAACCAATTTACATTAATCTGCATTCTGTCACATAGCTTGCTACCTCTCCTTAATACCTTACATCCAACTTCCTCCGCATCTAGCTGGCAAATCCCCTGCCTCTCAGATTCTTTCCCAGAGTTCCTCTCTCTGCCCAGAAGTCCTGCCTATCCTCTTCTGCATAGCTATTGTCCACTCAGCTCTTTACTAAACCAATAAGAAAGTACCTTAGACAGGTGAAGAAGGACAAGGACATATCTTCACACTGTGGTATCAAATATCCCACAGCAGATAGGTGCTGATGCTACTGACAATTCAGTCACCCTCAATACCCCTGTAGTTGTGTTACAAATGCTGTGCTTTCCCTTACAGTGGTGCAACTGCCCAGAGGTACATCTAATGTAGTTTCTCAGAGGACACACTAGAATACATTCACTGAGACACCCCAGGATTGTATTTTTCATCTCCTAATATCACTTTCTGTACTCCCTCTCCTCGGTGTCTTGACTGGATACTGAAGTACTTGCATTCATATTTTACCTTTTACTGCATATGTGGGGGTGCCAAATGAAGACAAATGGAATAGGCTTTTGTTCTTAACTGTCAGGGAATTCTTTAACCAACATTTGCTATTCTGATTCCAATCATGGAAGTTCTTCATAAGCTTTGAAATATTGCTGGAAAAATATAATCATCTTATACTCTGGTAGTCTTAGAATACCAGTAGCAAAATCACCTCCTACAAAGAAGAAATACTTCACATCACAATTTTGTTGTAATAGGAAACCAATAGTGTTATTGTTCATATTTAAGGTAATTATCCAGATGTGAATAAACTTAACACACACATACACACACACACACACACACACACACACACACAACCAAATTGTTCTTTCTCCTCAGCACAAGACTCATATATAATATATAAGTGTGATTTACTTTTTATTTTTAGTTTTAAAAGGTTTCAGTGAAACATATGCTGAGTGTGATTTTAACAGTAGCAGAAATTATAAAGTGCATGGTTGAGTTAAATGAATTGTTTCACTGGATTAGCTATGCAGTTATTCACATGCTAACTAGAAGGTGGGTGTCACAAAGTCTTGTGAAGAGAAGAAAAAGACATGACTTCTTTTTCTTCTCTAATTTTGTGATATAAAATGTAAAAATTAAGAAATAGGATACTGGATATTGTTCATTATATAAAAAGACAATCCCTTTTTTATGAATGTATCTTCATAAAGAATAATACTGTTTATATTGGCCAACCTCTGATAATACACACTACTAATTTAGTCTTATTTTTCTCCAGTTTAGATTTCCATATACAATGTCTATGAATTTATCATATACAGCATGTTTTGAAGTACATATGTATTATACAATGACTTCAACTAGCTTTTCTGCAAACATATTGCCTCACACAGTTATTATTGTATAGTGTGGACTCAGCAGTTTTCAAGAATACTCAGATTGCTGCGGATAGTCATCATGCTGTCCAACAGATCTCTTGATTGTACTCCTTTTCCCTTGTGTTGCCCAGGTTTTGTCAACTTGATTCAAACTAGAGCTATGTTGGAAGAGAGAATCTCAATAAAAGAATTCCCTTCATCAGATCAACCTGTGGGCATGACTGTGGGATATTTTCTTCATTGATGGTTAATGTGAGAGCATACTATGGGTAGTGCCATCCCTTACTAAGCAGTTCTTGCTCATATAAAAAAAGCAAGCTCAACAACCCATAGGAAGAAAGCTGTTAAGCAGAATTCTTCCAGGGCTCCTGCTTGAGTTCCTGCCCTGAGTTCTCTCAATGGTGTACTGAAGTCAGGGTAGGTAAGCCTAATATACCATTTCCTCCCCAAGTTGCCTTTGTTTAACGTGTATCACAGGAGAGAAAACAAATCAGGACATGACTAAAATCCCAACCTTCTACAGCATTTCCCTTAACTTCTTTTCCATTTTATAAGGGCTCTGAGTAGAAGTGGGACTAAATTCCATTATTTCTAAATATACAAACATCTACATTGTAAGTTCAAAGCCCCTTATGTCATTAAGTTCAAAAAAAATTGTTCAAGTTCAGAGCATCATAACACCTTGGTGATGTGTTTTTCCTGAGATATCTCTGTTTAATCATCATTGATTAACAATGTCATCAGTTTCTACTGTAATTTTATCATAAAATAGTTTTTATCATCTTCTCAGACAAAGATGACAGATGTGAACTAAAATGTAATTTGTAGTATACTGAGCTAGAAAAGTACTGTTATCAAAACACAAATTCAGGTAGAGTGTATGTGAGAAATTAAGAAGATTGAAGGCATGACTTAAAATTCTAACCAGACAAAACAAACATCAGAGTTTCCACAGTAAACAAACTAAAACTGAAATATTATATTGACTCCATGCAACAAGATTAAAGATTATATTTTGCAATATTAAAAAGTACATATGTTAGGAAAATGTTTTCACTGTTTCTCATTAATATTTGCATTTCTAGATTCAAAATTTAACATTTATACAGATCCACATATAGACTAAGGAAAATGTTTAACTTTTCTTTTTCTTTCATAAATGCTGCAGTGCCAATGTAATTTGGAAGTAGATTCTTCTGTGGGCACAGCACTCGAGAAATTGTATGCATGCCACATTCTTAAGAATCAGCAACTGTGTGATATGAATATTCAAAGAATGTACAAACCTTCATACACTGCTTTTGCAAGGCTGGTCTAGGGGCTTGTTGAAATAGGCAGAGTCCCCAATGTTAGAGTGTAAATTTAATCCATCAAAGAAATCTTACACAGATGAGACCCTCTTACTTCAGGGAAATCTAGGCAAAATAAGATTCCAAGCAGTAAAACATTAAAATAGCTCCATTTCAACAGCATCATTTTCATTTGTAACTGAGTGGCTGTTTTAAATTGAAATATTTCTAGATCTTCTGAGCTAGAGAAAGGCATGGCTTAAGAACACATCCTACTGAAGCTTCAGGGGATATTTTTTGATTCCACATTATACATTATAAGGAAAGATACAAGATAAAAATAAAAGATCAGCCTGAATCTCATAGATCTCATAAATCATGAGTGTACTCTATTAAAATAGCACTTCAAGTCAGACCATAACAACATATTTCTTTGCCAAGACATTTTAAAAATAAGGAAAAGACAGAATTCATAACTAAGACTTTCTGATGCAAATAAGTTACTATAAAAACTAACATAATATAACTAAATGAATACAAGTATTTGACAATATTTTTTCACAAATAGATATTTAGCTACCTCTGTAAAATAAAATGTTAACATTATCTTGAGTCTCCCAGCATTGCTTCTATACTTTAAATTCATTGTATTCCTCTTTGACTTTAACCACTAAGAGTTCTAGTCTTAGGGTGAAAGACGTTTTCTAGAATAAATATGTAGTGTGGGGATAACAGAGCAAATTTATTTCTCAACTGGTTTATCAAAATATTAAATATAAGTATACACTACAAAGAAATGGACAATCAATGTCATAGGTAACAAAAATGCCTTATTTAATAATGGAGTTTAATTTCCCGATCAATGGATGGCACAGAAAACCAAAGCATCTATTTAGATTGTGTCTGTCAGTCCTGTGTAAGTAGGATGGTTTGGCTTTTGCCAGCACATTTTGAGATCTGACATTATGAAACTAGAATGCACTGGGCTGATCTAAGTCTTCACTCTTGATAAGCTCTCACCAGATGATTCCTGTCAAATGCTGTATACACACTTTCACTTTCAATCCTTCCTGACTCTGAGAGGTCCAACTTTACCATCCTTCATCTTGTCACAAGCAAGGAACATAAAACAAAATCATTAACCTATTCTGAGATACTTATTTTTAGGCCTCAAACTAAAAGTTTTTTCTTGATTTCAATTCATAACCCCAACTCAATCCTCTTTGAAACCCTTCCCTGCAGTTAAACACACATTTTGAACTGAAGGTGTGTATGCACTAGACTGAAAGACACACACTGACAGAGACTTCCCTGCCTGCACCTAACAGTGCTCAGAAATTTGATTGATATATATACTGGGTAACAAGGACAGTATGGAGAAATTATTACTGGTGCTTTAAAGCCCATCATGTTGGAGTGGAGGATGGGAGTAGTGATTCCTACAGCAGTGCAACAGCATTGCCAAGAAAGTCACATTTAAAAAACAATCTTGAATGGAAACAGGGAATTTCAATTCGATCAGCCTTTCATAGCTATTCATTTTCTCCAAAGAAATTCCTGTGTCTGTTCTTCTTGTACTTTTTGTTTTCTGATTAACAGTTTCTTCCTGCTTTCATAATCTCAGAACAGAAATTTAATATCCCACTCTCTTCAGAACTCAGGTGGCCATCATAAAACTGTCTTTGAATTATGACTTGGAACTAGATTTTTATAGGTCACATATTCCTTTCCTTTGTGATATGCTTGGTCTCAGATCAGGAAAAAAATTAATGTTTTATGTACCTCATGGACCAATTCTTTTTGTTTATGAATAGGAGCCATGATTTTATGTCTTTCTTGCAAAACCTCAGATACTGAATTTCGTGGAAGCATACTTCCAGTTTATTTGGAGGTAGTTCCACCAAGACAGAGACCATTAATCTACAGAATGATTTTTGAAGTCAGGTAAGTGATCAGTTTTCTTTGGCCATTGTCAACTGTCAACTTTACTGGAGCATATTTGACAAAACTTTAATCTTCACAGAGGAAAGATGTTCCTATTTTGTGCTGAATTTCTTAGTCACACAGTAACTTCAAACTCCATCACACTGATGGAGAAAAGGAAGTCCATATCCTAAGTTCAATAGATTCAGTGAAGCAGTCTGCCAAAGTTAATATCCAGGAGCAAAAAAACTAAAGCATGTAAATGTTAGTGAGCACCTAAGTAATCACACACCAGCATCTTTATGGTGAATTTGTGAGTTGCAGGGTAAGTTGCCAGGGTACAAGTGTGAAAACAACCTTAACATCTGATAAGCAATGTTTATAAAGATTCTCCAGCATAGCAGGAACATGAGAGTAAATGAAGCTGCATAGAGTTGGCTTCTGTTGTATTAAGCAATGAAAATGAAGGAGTCATTGCTAACTCCAACAGTATAGAAGAGGAACTCAATGAGAACAGTCTGATATATGAAAGTTACAAGTAAACAGAATTAGTATTGCCACAGATGTGACTATTTTTTGGAGTACTAGAACCTCTGATGAGATTGTCTTTCTTGACCTGGATATTGTTCACACAAGCAAGTTCATTTTATTCATGCTCATCTTCCTTATTTCATCGTGATTTATTTACTGTTCTATCTGAATGTGATAACCCAACAAAATGTTCTAAGCAAGAGTATTCTACGAACTACTCAATAAAATATAATACCTTGGGCAATTGTATAGTCTCACTATATACAGTAAAATAGTAATAAAGTGAATAAAAGCTATGTAACAATGTTGCTAATATTGTGCCAAGGTATATAAAGATACAGAGAATAATAATAATTGTACCTGACACTTTTTTTGCCTAGTGGGTTGTATAGCTAGTATATTTTTTTCTGCATCTCTTCCTAAAATATAATATAATCTTATTGTATTCAGAAGAGTAGCACAGGAAAAAAAAACACATATAACTGTAACTAAGCCCAAAGTTAATCTCAGGGACCACTTTAAGAGTTTTATATGTTTGTTTGTTTTAAATTCCATAAAATGCATGAAGATAGTCCAGTAAATAAAAGGCATTGCTACCAAGTCTGACTACCTGAGAAAAATCCTCAGTACCTACATAATGGAAGGAGATGACTGACTCCTTCAAGTTTTTCTATGACCTCCACATAGATTCCTTGGCAAAAATGACACCCACAAAAAATAATTACAGCCAAAAAACTAAAATTCCACAAAAACTCTGTGATCCCATTGCTATGTTCAGTTTTTGTATGTGTTAACACAACAGTTATTTGGAAAGTCCAAACTTAGAGAAGAGGGTCTCTCAGTGCCGTAAATCTAGTCCATGACAGACTAGACCAGACAGATTGCAGAAGGAATAAAGAGGGGAGATAATGTGTGATGGTCCACCGGGACAGGTGAGCTTTTGAGAAGTGCCCCTGCAATCATGGGGTATGGGCACAGACCCTGCTTTGTTGTTAGAGGAACGTAACCTCCCATTGGCTACATCTGAGTTCATCAAGTTGAATGTTGGTATTTTCTCAGTCCTCAAACTGCTCTTGCAATCTTTACTCACTTTCTCTAAAAGGAGTGTTTAGGTTGCTGTTGCTACTGAAAAGTCACCATTCAATGAGTGATCTCTTATGAGACGCGGCCTATGAAAGAGACTAAATGATTATAGGCACTGTTATACCCCTGTGCCTCTCCCTTTTCTTTCATCCCCATGAAAATGATAAAGAAGGATAAATTCAAAGAATAAATTTAGTAAAGCTTCAATTTATTTTTGTCATCAAGAAATATGAAATGCTATCATCAATGGACCTTTTCTATTCAAGTTCAGTTGGTATTTTTAGGTAAGATAAAAATCAACTATATTCTTTAAATATATTGTTTGATTTGAGTGTACTTTGCCTCCCCCATTAGTATGGAAGTCATGATGTGCTACGGAGCAGTGAGAGGTAGAAGGGCTTGAACTGTAAGCAGGTGATCTGCAGTATTCCTTTATGCTGTGAGTTTGTATTCATTAGTGATAGACCTTCCGATACTACAGCACTGTACTCTGAAGCACACAGCCCTGAAGATGTCACACAGACTCTGTTTACTTTCCCAAGCCTCGTGCTCAAAATTAAGTAATGCACAGTCTCATCCCATGCTCAGAATCTAATGTGATTTCCCATTTCCTTATGTTCATGGTTTAAGGCTAGACGATATCTGTTGATAAAGCCTACTCACCTGTAAAAGGCAACTTCACCCTTAGAAAATATTTCTCAGTTTATGAAAGTATTCAGGTCAGACTTTTCTGAAGCCTTTCCAGTAGATTTCTAGGTGGACCTAACAGACTATGCATGTTTGTTTTCAGTGGTTTAGAGAAGTTACATTAATAATTGATAGTGTAAAAGAAAGCTGTCTGTTAACAACATGTCAGTGCTGACCATCACCACATGCTCTGATTTATTCCTCACCTGGGCAGGACAAAAGTGGCGCGCAAGCTTTGGTTCATTCATTCAAGTCATCAGTTTTGTTATCCCGTGCTTCAGCTAAACCCATTGACGAGCCCCCATAAAGAAGCACCCTTTTTCAAGAGTCCCCAGGCTGTAGGAAAAAAGCTCTGTAAATCAGTGTTTCAAACACACCTATTAAAGACAGAAAAGGGAAGGAATAAGCCACATTTACAGTGGTCTACAGAAGGCCATACTGGGTCAGGTTTAGACCTCCAGGTGGCCTGGAACGCCTAGTATAGACTATTTCCAATATATCTAGATATTAGAAACACATCATTTTGATATTTCAGATTTAGGAGAACAATGTGTGTTATCATTTCTTCTCAAAACCCTAGAGTTTAGCTTTATGTCATTGCTTTATTGACTATTAAATTTGGACTGGGTAGCGCTATACTCACATTCAGCATATTGATTAAAATAAATAATATCATATGGTGTACATGAATTACTAATGGTGTCATTGATTCCCAAATTTGATTCTCCAGTTTTCATGTGTGAAGTGTTAAATTTTAGGTTCATCATGAGACTCAAGTACGTAGTATAGTAAACAATCCATACAATTCCAAAGCCTAAGTCATGTGCATTAGTGAATCCTTTAAAAGTAGCCATGAAAATACATTATGTACAAGCTTCACTCATTTTAAGCTATAATGGCTGTCGTTGTGATTTTACCCACTATAAAATAGCTGTAAAAGTTTTAAATGAACATGTTAATCTTTGATTATGTTTTTGACCCTTTATTTCTACCTGTCCCTTTCTTCTTTAAGTGGTACAGTCCCAACTGGTAGTGCTGTCCTAAGTTAATATTAATTTATAGTAAATTAATATGGGTCAGTTCATGATGATTTATAAAATGTGGAAACATAAAATTGGAAGAAAGCACCTGTGTTCATGGAAACACGAGAAGCAGTACTTTTATTTTTTCCCTTTCTTTTTTGATAGGTAATGTGATTCTGTGTGTATCTAGCTGTGCACTGGAAATTTGCAGTAACCTATTTGCTATATTGAACAGGATACATCTACTGTCTGTTAATGCCTAGACCTTATGTAGATCATTGTACTTATTGAGAATCCATCCAGTGTACGCATTGTAGTTACTTGTTAAATAAATGTAGGTTGCTTTGAAATTTTTCTATCTTATGTGAATTTTCATGGAAATACATGAACAAATGTCTTCTTACTCCAAATAGGATACTGTTGACAAAACAAGGAAATTACCCTGTTCCAGCCTAGATGGATAAAACAACTAGTTTATTTGGGTTACTTACAAGAGCGTGGGTGACTCAAAAGCAGCTGTATCACATAAAAGCATCCGACAGCTTGGGTACCAACTCATTAAAGCTACAGCCCTAGAGCTTTCTGACATATTTGCAGTCAGCTCCACCAAAGAGCCAGACTCCTTAGCAATTGTTAGCTGCTTGTAGAGCCTTGACAGTTGGCACATGAGTCTTGTCACTTTCTCAGCTTTCATAGTCCTCAAGTTTTGTTAAATTTCTGGGGTTTAGGAACTTCTGTTCTCCCTCCAGAGGGGAATGTCTCTTTTGGGAGGAAACAATTACACAAAACATTAGTCAAAATAATAGTGATATTAAATATTACCATCCATGACTAGGATGAAGGGTGCAGACACTTCATCCTGACACTTTGTACTTGGCTTAGTATTGTGCTTAGTCCTGTGGCTGAACACATCACTAAGTTCTCTGCCTCTCATTTGTGACATCTTCAAAATAATGTTACCAGGACCTACTTTGTAGACTACAGAGAAAAGCAATGTTTCAGTAACGAATATAAAGCCCTTAGACAAATACATTTCTACTGGGAAGTACACATTTGACTTATCAAAAAATGTATACTCAATTGAGACTTTAGAGAAATTCCTAAAAATGAAATTAGTGTTTCAAGTGCATTGTGATTTTAAAAGTCTCAATATGTATTTCCTAAAAAGGTGGTACCAAATTGTATTTTATATTTTCCCAGCAGAATTTGAACATTGATACAGCAGTGTTTGGTGGGTGTTACTCACCAGCAACCTTATTGTAATTTTTGTGTGTATAATCAAATATATTTCTAGATAATTAGATATATTCTACCTTGAGATTATGATACGTTGAATATAACATTTTTGTTGGTATTAAGTTTAACTACAAATGATGCTAATCATGTAGACAATGTTCAAACGCCAATCGTTCTTTTCTGTCCATGATTTGATTAGGGGCCATGCTTAGCAATCAAACCCTTTATTTATTTATTTATTTATTTATTTATCTATTTATTTTCCTATTTATTTAATAATTCATTATTTATGTATTTATTTAATGATTCATTGTTATTTATTTATCTCTTTATGGTTTTATGGGTTTTTTCAAGACAGAGTTTCTCTATGTAGCTTTAGAGGCTGTCCTGGAACTTGCTCTGTAGACCAGGCTGGCCTCAAACTCACAGAGATCTGCCTGATTCTGCCTCTTGAGTGCTGGGATTAAACCTATTTTTAATTGTTTCTTATGACATTTCAAGTTTAATGCATCATACAAGTCTGTGTTTGATCAGTCCTCCTGTGGTGCCTTAGTCTTATTATGATGCCATACATTTATCTCATATGGAATTGTTTTGGAATGGGACCAGGTGAGTGTCTGTGGTCTTATTTTCCATACTTAAACTTTTTTTTATGATTCCTTTGTTTAAAAACTTTTCACTTTTATTTGTGTTTTCCTCTAGTACCTCCTTATTCTTTAAAAAACATTTCCTCATTTTATGAATTCTTTGACAATTTCATACACCATATTTTGACCATATTCACCCCTCCCCATTCCTCCCAGATCTACTCCTAATCTACCCACTCAATATTGTGTCCTTTTTTTAAATTTTTTGACTGAGCAAGTACAATTTGTATTGTATACTTACACTTTCTTGGATTTGTGGTCTTCACTAAAGAATGGTCAACCCATCAGGGGCTACACCATTAGAGAAAATTGACTCTCTTTACCTCAATAATTCCTTTCGTAGGTTTAGGACTTCATGTCCAACTCCACTCTACAGGCTGAGACCTCGTCTGGCTTGAGCTTGCACAACTTTTGTACATGCTGTCTCAACTCCTGTGATGTATATTAGCTCTGTAGTGTCTGGAAGATACTATTTTCTCAGAGTCATCTACTACCTCTGGCTTCTAGATTCTTTCTGTCATCTCTTCCACAATGCTCCATTAGCACTGAGAAAGAGATGTGTTATAGATGCTCCATTTAAGTCTGAGCATTCAACGGTGTCTTATTCTCTGCACCTTGCCCAATGTCAATTATTATCTAGTGTTAAAAAAAAAAAAAACTTCTCTGATAAGAGCTGGTAGATGATGCACTAATCTCTGGATATAACAATAATTCAGCAGAAGTGGACTTAATATTATGTCTATTTAACAAAACAATGGTAGTAGGTATTCTGCTAGGACCCATAACTTTTCTAGTCACAGATTAATGGCTCAAATAATGGTGTCAGGAAAGGGTTTCAACTTGTGTTGCAGTCCTTAAATTTAATAATTAAAAAAGGAAGTATTTACTCCCATGATCCTCATGCCACTATTTCGCTGCTGGTCCTGTCTGGGTGAAGCAATTTCACATTTAAAGATATAACTATCTGGGTGCTGATGTAGCCAAGAAAGACAGCAGAAGAAGCAGTAGCAGAGTAGATGCACTGGCCAACATGAGGTAACAGCACGCAGGCCAAAAGAATGTTTTCCACTTGGAATTCCTTCCCACATAACATGGATTGTCCTACTTCAGTTAATCTAACCAAGAAAATTCCTCACAGGCATGCCCAGAGGTTACTATAATCTAGATAATCATGTGAGTCTAGAGGTTTGACTCATGGAGAAATAAAAAATCTGTAACTTGACAGTTACTATTAACCATCACACAGCTGTCAGGCTCTTGTTAACATAGAGAAGGCAAAGCTGCATATAGATGTATGAGCATATACATCTACATATTTGTCCTCATTCTGTACATGACATCACCATTCACTCAGACTAAAACCTCGGTGTCTGCATCAGTTCCTTGATCAGTTTGAATTAATTATGATATGAACCCAACCTATCATCATGAACCAACTTATCCCCAAATATTGCTTCTCTGCCCTTGCCCCGTGCTGTCTCACTGAGAACACTCAAGCAATGCTTATCCCTGTGATACTGATACAATTTCCAACTAGTTTGCCTGCATACCCTTTTCTGTTTACACAATTCTTTTACCATGAAGAATCTAACAATATTCTAGAAATAAACTTCTCATTATTTTTTCCTTAAATTTGTTAAAGATTTTCTGTTACACTTTAATAAAAATCTTAAGTGGCCCATAAAGCTATATGATCTGTCTTCTATGCACCTGCCTGTGGTTATTGATTATCAACTGTTTGCCATTTCTCCTTAAATTCTGTTGCAGAAACTTAGAGCCTCCTTTGGATTCCTTATATCTCTCAACCAGATTTGGGCCTCTCTGCAGCCAACAGACCTGGGATCTCCAAAAGATGCCCAGCTGGAAGCAATTTGTAAATGCCAACTTAGCTCACACATTAATGGCTCATACAAATGTTATGTAATGTACCCCTGGCCTTGTGCCCACCCTAATTTCTTTACAATGTTGCACCTTTATAGTCTTCCATTACTATCACAGATGGATTGGTTTCTCAGGACTAACTCCTTATGTCTTTCATTTCATTAAATTAAATTTCATTAAAATTTTAACAAGAGTTATTATTATTATTAACATTTATTATTATTATTATTATTATTATTATCATTATTATTATTATTATTGTTTTTTTGCGGCAAGGTTTCTCTGTGTATCAGCAGCATCTTCTCTGGTTGTCCTGGAACTCACTTTGTAGACCAGGCTGGCCTTGAACTCAAAGAGATCTACCTGCCTGTGCTTACTGAGTGCTGGGATTACAGGCATGTGCCACCATCACCTGGCTAAGAATTGTTATTTTGGTAATGATCACCATGGTGGTTTGAAATAAAATGTCCCCCATAGAGAGTAGCATTATTAGGATGTGTGGCCTTTTGGAAGTGTGTCACTGTGGCAGTGGGCTTGATGTCTCCTATGCTCAAGCAACAAACAGTGTGGCACACAGTTCATTTCCTGTTGCCTGCAGATCAAGATGTAGAACTCTCAGCTCCTTCTGCTGCAGCATGTCTGCCTTCATGTTGTCATGCTTTTCGCTATGATGATAATGGACTAAGCCTCTGAATCGGTAAGCTAGCTCTAATTAAATGTTTTCTTTTATAAGAGTTGCCATGGTCGTGGTGTCTCTACACGGTGATAGAAACCTAACTAAGACAGTCTCATCCCTGGTCCTTTGGCAATGTCTTAAATATAGTAGATTTTCTATGATAGTGATAAAGAACTGAGAGATTAGAAGAATTATAATCCAGATAAACATTTTGCTGTCTTTTTCATAAAATCTTTAGCTCCTTATTTTAAATGGACTTTTTTCTACTTCAGTGTTTGAATTTCAATTTTAAATCCTTGATGCAAGAATGTGGATTTTCCCGTTTTACCAATCTTTTTCCAATTTCAGATCTTAAATCCCAAACCCACTATTGCAGTAATCTGAGCAGAAGATACCATCTGATGACCCCTTTCTTCTTTGTTCCCAGATTCCCCTCAGTTTCCATGTTATCTCTGGCTCTACACTTCTTTTTCTATCCTCCTAAATGGAAAATTCACAGCTTTGCACTGGTATTTTTGTGACCTAATATAAGACAAGAAGACAAAAAGGAAAATATAGAATCTAGACATATCTTGAGAAGTATATGAACTGATTTGTTGAACTGGAATGTGTTATGAGCCAATCTTAGATGAGGATTTACATGGAAATAAATAAGATACATATGAATTTTGAGGATTTCCAGATGTAAAAGATGTCCAAATATAATGAACATAGTAGGGATTCAGGATTAGGTCTTAAAATTGGATGCAACCAAGAAGTAATGAATGGACTAGGGCAACCAAAGAGATCAAAAGCAAGCATCTTGGAGGAAGCTGGGAGTTGTAAATAGTTCCTTTTTATTATTTCAGGTTGTCTTTACTTTTACTGTTTATTTACTTACTTTTGGAGATAAAGGTCTCATTTTCCTCTTCGGTTATTCCATTATCAAACCAGTCTAGAATTATCTGGGACTTTTGTGAGAAATTTTTAGTCATGGCCCCACCCTAAAAAACTGAATCCAAATTTCTAAGGCCAGGACTCCATAATTAAAACATTTAAATTAATTCTGTGGGCTATTCTAGAGCATATTAAAGTCAAATACGCACTGTATAAGCATTACTTCAAGTTTTATATTTATATTAATATATTTATATTTCATGGCTTTTCTATCAAGATCAAGATGTCAAAGCTAGAGTCTAGATATTAAAATGTATTTTGGTGGTTTCTTTGACTTAAGGGCCAGACCATAGCAGGTTGGGGTAGTGGTGAGTACAGAGTGAGGAGGAAAGACACAGATGTAGTGTCTGTATCTCCTAGATGGTGTGAATCAAGGACTGATAGATGATGATAGCTGGTGCTACAGGGTTCAGCAGTGCTAGTTTCTCATTTCAAATGTGAGAAAGATATATAGGCAGATGAGGGAAAGCTTGCTCACTGAAAGATCAGCTGTATCTGTTATAGTATATGTTTTTTCATTTAAGGAGAACTTTATTGCTCAGGTATTCACTTTCTTTCAAAATTTATTCTTCCATGTAGTAGTCCATTGACTAACTCTAGACAAAATGCTTTATGCATGCTGTAGACATTGGGCAATATGGTGTCTGTGTAGAGGGTCCATTGGATTCATGATTAGCTGAATTAGTTTCTAAAACTTTCTCTATACAATTACATTATTTAAATTAGTTATATGAAATCACTTTGTATTATAGTATCTGATATACTATTCTTGCATATTTTATAGACTTAGTTGGTAAAACTCTTCAATGGATCCATTGGGCATTCTGAGATACTCTTACGTAGTCAGAACTCTATTCTCTGCTTAATCAGAAGTTTATTAGAGAATATTATTAAAAGAATAAAACCCAGTTTATGAAATGATGCTAACAATTAACACCCCTGAACAGTCACAAGGGCTCCTGAGCATTCTGAGCCTTACTGAGCACTCATAACAATCCAATGAAGGAGAATTTGTCAGCATCAGTTCTGTATACATGAGAGAATCAAATACAAGGAGAATAATGCATAATGTATGAATAACTTATCGAAAGAGGTGCAGATAAGCCTAGGATATGCTTTTAAAATGTTGAGTTATTTATAACGCAGTTTGCAATTATACTGGTTTAGGAAAGCAGCAGCAGTAGGTTCTCCTCTTTGATCCAGTTAGTATCAGTACTAGGCATGAATTGATTCTTGTTGTCTGGGCCTTAAGTCTACTTGGAGAAATGCTGGGTACTCCCAAGATACAAGTATCACTGCTGCACCTTCAGTGATGTCTTTCCATGCTGGTAGTTATTATGTTTTATATGTGCTATAGCAGGAAATGAATATCAATTGCTTTTCTCTCTTGGCAGCTTGTGTAACACATTCGGGCACTGTAAAATCTAGTCCCCCAGGAATAGGCTTTCAGGTTAGATCTACCTTGAGTCTTCTAAGGCCCATGTCTAAAGGGCATACTGTCTTCAGTAATAAGGACTTATCTTCAAATTATGGAAAACACCAAGAGCAACAACAATAGCCTATACTGTTTTGAGAGTTATATGGATACTCCTAACCAACAGCTCTAGAGTAGCTTTCTCATGCCTGCTGCTGGTGATTTTGTTAGACAGTCAATGGCTCTTGTGGGGGATGTTGTCAGAACAAGTGGCATAATTTTATTAAAGATGTTAGATGGTGATGATAGATAGATACACACATACATACATGATTGATAGATAGATAGATAGATATTTAGATAGATAGATGATAGATAGATGATAGATAGATAGATAGATAGATAGATAGATAGATAGATGATAGTTTTTCCAAATTCCCCCTTCATATCACCTGTGTCTTGATATCCCTTCTTTAGATATCTCCTGTCTTACATGGTCCATTTTTACTTTCCTGATTTCTTTGGCTACTCCAGATTGCATAATCATAGGTATAGATTTGGATGTAGGAACAAGAATACAGTGAAAAAATGCAGCTTTTGTCTTTCTGGGTTT
>CABHPR010137607.1:9595-19683 GCA_902168415.1 Peromyscus melanophrys | reverse complement strand
GGGGGGGGGGGGGGGGGGGGGGGGGGGGGGGGGGGGGGACACGACACATGACTGCCAGTGAGCAGAAGCTTCAAGACAGGTCTCTGCAGTGCTGGGGGATCTTCCTTCGGAGAGGCCATCACACAGTGCTCACTGTGTTGAAAATTCATCTAGCTACGTCTCATCGTCTATCACTTAAAAGGCATAACAACCAAAACAGTAATAATGATGACAACGATAAAATGCCAACGACCATTTCTAAAAGGAACAAAAAGGAATCCAAGAGCACCGAAGAGCAGATTAATACAGGTCCAGAAGAACAGAGGACTCATTCTTTATTACTAGGGTGTTCTTACTCTGTCTGACTCATTCAGTCTATGAACAAAACAAGGAAGATGTGGTCACAGTGGCAGGTGGGTTATAAATGTTAACAACCTTGGTAATGTAGAAGTGAATATATAGCCTTAAAAAACAAAACTGAAAGAATAAGGTAGATAAAACAGAGTGGAGACATGGGTACAGCTGGGCTGGGCAGGGCAGTGAACACATCTGGAAGGGAGAGAAAAAAGGATCCTCAGATATGCAAGGAGTTCCAGGACAGCCTGGGCTACATGAGAACTTGACTCCAAAGAACAGAAGAAAACAAACTAAATCAGAGCGAGACTCTAAGATGTCATATTAAAAACATGGGATCAACAGATGCACTTCAGAACTCTGTCGGAGTAAAGCGAGTGAGTGACAAGATCATCCACTCCTGTTCATAGTTACTTTAACTGGGTAGTTCATATGGGAGGGGACTTTGCTACAATGTTCTGTCTGCCACTTCTGTTTCAAATTTCCGTGATTAAAATGTCGAAAGATAAACAAGAAAAGCCTAAAATAACATACCCATCAAACACTAGAAAGAGAAAAGAAAAAAGGCAAGGACTAATCTTCCATGGCCAGAAATACACACATTTGAAAAACAGAGATTTAGGTACTATTCACACAACTGGAAGAGGCTAAAAGGGGCTGTCTCCAAGACAACACACGGAACAGGTAAGACATGAAGTTCTTTTTTTACCAAAAGCTTTTCTAAAACTACTTATTGTTTTAATTAATTTCTGTTTTAGAAACAAGTAAACTTCGGCTGGAGAAACAGCTCAGCAGTTAAGAGCACTTGACGCTATTACAGCGGATCCGAGTTCAGCCCCCACACCAGGCAGCTCACAGCAGCCTGGAACCGCTGCTCCAATCGACTTGACACACCCTTCTGGCATCCATGACCACCTGCACATCTGGGGCATTTTCTTACACAGATACACATAAAAATAACTATTAAGGAAATTTTAAGTATTACAGACAGGGTTTGCCACCCAGGCCTAGCACCCTAAGCTGGATCCCCACAAGCCATATACAGGTGGAAGGAGGAGAGTATCAACTCCACAGAGTTGTCCTGACCCTAATGCACACGGCAGCATGCCATCCTATTTCTATACACCACACACACAACAGTAGCAATTATATTTTAAATGACAATTAAAACACTTAATCATTTATACTTTAAGCAAAATGCAAGTGTCTACAATGTGTTTCAAATAATATTTTCAAGTACTAAATGCTATTCCTGTATATAATTTTTGCTTATCTATCTAAAGTGAAAATAAACTTTCAAATTATTTCATAATTAAAATTACTTAATTAAGCAGTTAAATCAAAATAATACTGTAAACTCATTAAATGTCTTCCTTGTATTTTACTGTTACAATATAATATGCAATCAAGTCAAAGTGTTATATTTCTAAAAGATTATGTCTTTCTAAAAAGCTAAGTGATGCTGTACACAGCAAGACAAATTATCTTACCTCCTTTTCTTCACCAACTTGGTCCAAACTTTCATGACTTGAAGGATTATATGGAATTACTAAAAATTCAAAACCAAATATTAAAAAAGAAAAATAACCAATAATGAATTTGATAAACATTTTTCTTTTCATGTTTTTTTCTTAGTTTTACATATGAATAAATAATTAATTAAAGCTTAACATTTGTCCCAAATTATATATTAAGAGTAGTGAAGGGGGCTGGAGAGATGGCTCAGCAGTTAAGAGCACTGGCTGCTCTTCCGGAGGCCCTGAGTTCAATTCCCAGCATCCACATGGTAGCAACCATCTATAGCAGGATCTGATGCCCTCTTGTGGCATAAAGTCATACATGCAGAAACAGCAATCATACATAAAATAAGTAAGTTAATCTTTAAAAAGTATGGTAAAGAAAAGATTACTTTTTAAAAAACAAGAGTGGTGAAGGCGGAGAGGAAGTGCCACTTGGCAGTCAACTCCTGCTTTTTTTCTCTTCATTATGAATAATTTGTTCTCTATAGAGGACTATAAATCCTACTAAAATGTTTTACTACCCCAAGACAGGGACGGCAGGCCTGGGGTTTTACTTCCCGTCTCATTTAAGAATGCCTGACTATCACAGAGATGAAGAGATGACAAGGCCAGGGCTTCTGCTCCTCAGAGCTGCTGGGAGTCGGGAGTAAGAGCCCTCAGCTTCTTCCAGACCTTCCAAGCTTCTTTTAGGACCAAGCGACCAGTCTGACCTTCCAGAAAAATGCTTTCAGCTTCAGAATCCCCCAAATACATACACACTTACGATTTGTTCCTGTTTAACACTTAACTCACCCCATAGTCAATTTGCTATGCTGTATCTCTACATTTCCAGAATAAGGATCTGAATAGAACCAAGTTGCTTCAACAGTCAACATGGCTCCAAATTCAGTTTCGTACTTTCTCACTGTGGAAAAGAAACTAGTCTGCTGAATTTAAAGATCCTCAGAAGAATTTATTTGAACTAAGAAAGTCAACTGTTAGTTTACACAGTTGTTTTTTCAAATGCTAAATATGTATATTAAAATATTGTGACAAGTTTTACTATCACAAAATATGCTTAGGTACATTATGTTTTTAAACTTAGGCTTAAAAAAGTTACCACAGTGGAAAGGAGGCTCCTGGGGTCAGAGGGCTTAAGGTGGGGGAAATGCGGGAGAAAACAGGGAAGGGGAAGTAACAAAAGCTTTATTTGAAAATGCTACAAGGAAACCTAATACTCTGTATGATAATTCAAAAAATATAAAAAGAAATGAAGTCTAATATGAGAAATTACACTTAAAAAAGCACCCCAGAGCCGGGCGGTGGTGGTGCACGCCTTTAATCCCAGCATTCGGGAGACAGAGGCAGGCGGATCTCTGTGAGTTCGAGGCCAGCCTGGGCTACCAAGTGAGTTCCAGGAAAGGTGCAAAGCTACACAGAGAAACCCTGTCTCGAAAAAACCAAAAAAAACAAACAAACAAAAAAAAAAAACCAAAAAAAAAAAAGCACCCCAAAGCAGTCTCCAACTGCTACTCACCCTTACCTGTCTGCGCATGGTCCGGATGCATGGATGACTGGTCCATTGGCATCATTGGTTCCTACAAACATTTCCAAAGACACAGTAACTTAGAGTTCCTTTTAAATCCCCAAACCCCTATAAATCCAGAAATGACAGTATTTCAATGAGATGTATCATACCAAAACTTAAATGTAAAAAACTCTAAGTGATGTGAATTACATTATTATAATACGTAACTATATAAAGCCATGCAATACTCCTGTGAATGACATAATAACACAGTTTTACAGAATAAAAGAAGAAAATACACAAGTGATTTCAGGTCAGATGGAAATAAAACTATTCACTGTGATCCCCCTTCTACATTACCTTTCCTCCCCGAGCTCCCTCTGAAACCTAAGAGCAATCTCCCAAGTTACTCTCTGACCTCCAGATGCTGTGGGACATATGCATAACACGTGCACAAAAGAACACTCACACGCACAATAACAACGAAGAAAAACAGAAAAACAGCTAACTATGGGGACTAGAGAGACTGCTCAGCAATGCCTCAGCTCAGTTCCCAGCAGCCACACTGGGCAGCTCACAACACTTGGAACTCTAGCTCCAAGGGATCTGACACCCTCTTCTGGCCTCCAAGGGCAGAGTACACACAGCAAATGCTCAAATAGACACATACACATGAATAAAATATGAAAAAGATGATGATCAAATCATATTGTTCAGTGAGAAAAATTACTTAGAAAAGGATGTCCATCAATGACATCACTTTACTAAAAGTATGTAAAAAAGAGACACACTCAAAGTAATGAACAAAATTATTAAATACTTTAAATGACTAAAAAGCAATTGTTTCTCCTACAATAAAATTCTAAGGAGAAAAACAGGTGGGAGGAAGGAGGAACCAGGAATTTTAAAAGTATAGAAGAAACATTGATCAAGAACACTTTGAATTCTGATTCAGAATGAAAAATTCTAACTTTCATCAGACAACTAAAAACGTGAATACTGCCTGGATGGCATTTGATATTGGCTATTTCGAGACTTCCAAAGTGTACATATCTTAAGTGGAATGTAAAGAACTCCTACACATTGTATTTCCCAAGATGTGGTTCTATAATACCTTCTTTTTTAACCCTGTTAAGTGAAGCATGCTACACACATACGTAACAAACAGAACCCGATGCCTTACCGGGGGCAAAGAATGCCGCCCACACTCAATTGTGACAAGCTTGTGGCACTTCTTATGAACCAAAAGTTTGCAATTGATGCACTTGTATCCTTGTCGTCCAAGCCCCCAGATTCTGTCTGTGCAGATGGCGCAGTGAGCACGCTGCAAAGGGGAAGTTCAAGAACATGTTATCACAGCCAGGCAGTGGTGGTGCAGCACGCCTTCAATCCCAGCACTCAGGATGCAAAGGCAGGTGGATCTCTGGGAGTCCCAGGCCAGCCTGGTCCACAGAGTGAGTTCCAGGACAGCCAGAGCTATACAACCTGTCTCAAAACACAAACAAAAAGACAAACAAACAAATAAAAACCAAACCAAAAAAAAAACCAACCAAACAAAAAACCATAGTTATTTCCTACCAGCTTGCTCATTATGCCTTCAGCCTCAGCATTCATAAGGCAGAGGCATACTGATCTGTAAGTTCAAAGCCAGCCTGGTCTACATAGTGCCAGGCCAGTAAAGGCTACATAGTGAGACTCTGTCTCAAAAAAGCAAAACAGGGCAAAATCAAACGAAACAAAATTTTCTCATACATGATTTTTCTTCAACGGCTACTGAAGATCAGTGGGGGAAAAAAACGAAAAACCGAAGACAGTAGGTTTCAAAGAGACATGAATATCTTCACAAAAATTTCACAGTAATGAACACAGGAAAAATGGCTAATAAACCACACAGCCTTCCAGACTATGCAGAGGGCAAACCCTGCTTTCCTAGAGAACTCAGTGCCCAAAGCCTGGGCAATGCCAGGGTCACTGGCAATAAGAGTTTGGGGATCTTGTGCATTCATTTCTATTGATAAATTCAGGAAATAATGTTAATTGCAGAAATGAAATCCATAAAAGTACAGTTAACAAAAGAAGTTAAACCAGGCACTCCCACACTTAGGCAGACAAAAGGGATTGCCATGGGTTCTTGGCTAACTTCAGCTATACCAAGTACCAGGCCAACTGTAGCAACACAGTTAGAACCTGTGTCGCAAAAGGGGTAGGGGTGTTTCTAAACACAGGCTCACATCAACAAACTGCCTGCTCTCAAACTCCAGCTTTGTACTTACTGGCTGAAACATCTAAGACAAGACTTCTATAAAATGGAAATAGAGCACCTGTTCCACAGGGCTGTTGTAAGGATTTAGTGCATCAGCACAGGGAAAGCACTCAGGAAACTGCCTCGTACACAGTAAAGCTAGCCAAGTGTTTGCTACTATTACTGCTTTCTAAATAGTGAATTAAAGGGCTTTCACAATAAACTCTGATAATCTCTGCCTGCTTTGAATTGTACTTCAACATAATTTCCTTTTAACTCTAAAAATCCATATTTTTTCAGACTCATTTGGAAATAAGGTGCAAACATTAGAAGTTTAACCTAGGACTAACGGCATTCATTCACCTAATGAGAACCTTTTAAAACCGGAACCATCCGAATGGGAGGCTGCGAGTGAGGCAGGGTGCTGGGTGGTGAGAGGAAGTGAGTGCTAGCTGTCTACGTGGAGGAGGCGCTGTCACAGCCGCAGACCCAAGGCCTTCCTGCTTGCCTACCTCCCTTAGGAGACTCACAAGACTTACTTAATAACAAACCATCTTTCTCTCACAGGAAGGAAAAACAAATACAAATGGATGTCTCAGAGCATTAGAATCCAACAAAATAAGTTACCCTGTTGAACCGTTTGGCTTGAAAAGTGTGGCCATTTGCACAATAAAGCTTTCTCCACCGGCGTGCCCCTCTTCGGTAAATGGATTCTGAAGAGAGATTCAAAGTTTAAAGAGAGTAAGTTTGAATAAAAGCTACTTAACTACGCCTGACTTTTCCGTGATATTTATTGCTGGAAAAAAAATATAGTTACACATACTCGAAACTGAAAATGTAAAATGGGTTCGCTAAAGGAACTAGCTAGAAACACACACCGGGGGTACCAATTTGGAATAATTAGTACTGCTTTATTTAAAGAGATTTTCCCCCTAACATTTGAGAAAAACTGAAGCTTTTGGACAAGCTAAAGAAGTAAATACTTGTGTCCTTTACCTGCTTTACAAGCTACCACATACTCTTTTGTTAAATGTGTGTGTGTGTGTGTGTATATATATAAAAAATCAGATGCTCTCCACTTCTCAGGCATCTGCACTGATATGAACACACACAATTAAAACTAGAATAATAAAATACTGCTGTTTTTCCTTAGGCATTACTCAAAGAGGCACACAAAGTCAGAATGGCAGTGCTCACTGCTGATAACCGTCTTTACAAGGAGTGACTGTGCATCTCTTCTTCCTGTAAAGGTGCATTTTACTTCATGGAAGTTATTTGTAAGTGACACTGCATAGAACTCCATCTACAACAAACTTTTATCCTTTTTGGTTTGTTTTTGGTATAATACTGGATATTGAACCCAGGATCTCACACATGTTACATAAGCATTCTACCACACAGCTAGACCCAGGTCTAGCACTCCAAAAGTTTTATATATCTATTATCCTTTTTAATTTTTTAAACACTTATTAGAGTTTTGTGTGCATGTATGTATGCATACCATGTGTGTGCCTAGTCCTCTGGAGGTGAGACAGGGGAGTTGGATCCCCTGGAACTGGAGTTACAGATGGTTGTGAGTCACCATATGAGTGCTGGAAACCAAACCCAGATCCTCCTGAAGAGCAACAAGGGCTCTTGACCTTTGAGCCATGGCTCCAGCTCCTAGAAACACTTTTTTTTTTTTTGGTTTTTTGAAACAGGGTTCTCTGTGTTAACAGTCCTAGCTGTCCTGGAACTCCCTTAGACCAGGCTGGCCTCGAACTCACAGAGATCCTCCTGAGTGCTGGGATTAAAGGTGTGTGCCATCACTATCCCTAAAACACATCGGAAGACGTTCTAAATGATCAAACCTAACCCATTTGCAATTCTGGCTATCCATCACTACGACATGCACTGTCTAGTGGTCACTATCTAGTAGGCACTGCACCGATATGAACACACACAATTAAAACTAGAATAATAAAATATTGCTGTTTTTCCTTAGGCATTACTCAAAGAGGCACACAAAGTCAGAATGGCAGTGCTCACTGCTGATAACCATCTTTACAAGGAGTGACTGTGCATCTCTTCTTCCTGTAAAGGTGCATTTTACTTCATGGAAGTTATTTGTAAGTGACACTGCATAGAACTCCATCTACAACAATGTCTACTGGTGATAGGATTCCTCACTGGTACTGACTAGTAAGGAACATTTCGAAACTACTTGAAAGCAGAAGGAGCACTGAATTCACTATTTCAAGTTAAGGTAGAAAGTACCAGCCACCATGCTCTTAGAAGTCTTTTTTCTGCTTGCAGAGCCGGGGACACAGCCAGGGCCTTTCACCACAGTGGAAGCCTTGCCACGTGACTCCTGACACTAACACAGGTGCTTCTGCCTGTGTCTACACTCTCTAGAGAGCCAGCACATTAGCTTACTGGACTGTACGCTCTTATAAAGTAGCTTATATACCCTACATTTAAATAGTTTACTGCTGTCTAAGAATTTAAAGGGCCAAGAGACCACAGTCATGGTTATCAAATTTCCTCTATACTCTAGTTCAACATTTACTTTCCTGGGGAAAAGGTGGTGTCAGACCTCCACCACTAATTTTAAAAGGTAAATGAGCATGCAGTGTATGGGAAGCCTAGAAACCGCATTTTACCCAGAGAGCGTGTTGCCATAACCTACAATGGATCTCCACGGGCTGGCATGGAGCTCTGCACAGGGTGTGCTACAGTGTCAACTCTTCCACCATTCTGGATCTAGGCAGAGAAGACAGCCAGCCCTCTCCCCAGCAGCCTGTAAAGACAGCCAGCATGGCTTGAACTCTGGTATCGCCAGCTGACTACAAACCCGCGTCCTCACCACTGCCTGCTGCCCCCTCCAGTCCTTCTATCCCATCTTCCTGTGTAACACATAACATCATTCTAACTTTATAACTCTTTGTTTTCCCTGTTGACTAAAGGGCATTAAGTCACAAGCTTAGACTTGGAAATTTCACATAAGTCAAAGCAAAACATTCACTACTTCTTTTCTCCTGAAGTCATGGATACGTGCAGAAACCATAAATGAAAATGAGATTCTATAACAATTCCTAAGAATGTGACATCTACAAAGCTATCTGGAAGTGAAGTGTCAAGGCAATTATTCTCACATTATATAGTAAGCACAAGCAAACAAACAAGTGAATGTAACAAGTGGGTTTTTAGATTTAGAAGTCATGCATATGTGTACACACAAACAAGTACAGAGGTAAACAGAAAATGCTAAGTACTGTTAAATCTGGGCAAGTGATATGTAGGTATCTTTTTTTCAAAAATGTTTCAAAATTTCCACAGATTTGAAAATATCCAAAATTAAAAAACATGAAGCCACATGACTTAATTGTCCTTTTATATGCACACCAGATAATTATGTAAGATGTAGCTAGATGAATTCCATTTGGCAAAAGCAGAGCTCAGGCAGCTGCTAATATGTTCTAAATTAGACTGAGGAAACAGAATAAATCAAACAAATTAAAAGTTCTATCTCTTAAGGGAAGCATGGTGCCACATGCCTTTAATCCCAGCACTCGGGAGGCAGAGGCAGGCGGATCTGAGTGGAGGCCAGCCTGGGCTACACAGTGAGTTCCAAGATGGCCAGAGACCTTGTCTAGAAAACAAACAAAACAAAAAGTTCTGTTTCTTTTCAGTTTGAGTAACTCTTTCAAATGTACAGAGTACTAAAAACACTCACTGTCTTCTCCTGGGCAAGGCATTCCAGGACGTTCTGGTACACAAGGAAATACTGAAACAAAATTCATTAAAATTAATTAACAGCATAATCACAAAATACAAATTAAACAGAATTAAAATTCATCCAAAATTCAAAGTGACTTATGATACCCAAGACATAAAGAATTTTATCACATGGCCCAAATTAGTCTACTGAAGGCTCTCACTTTTACCAAGCATATAAAGCAACTTCCTGTGAAAACAAGTATGTCTATAGGTAACATATTAGAAGCCTGAATTACTAATTCTAGTCCCTTGTAAATAATTATTTTTTCTTCTTCTGGTCCTTAAAGAAACTAACTACTACTTTTTAAAATCCTTGTTGTAGAGAACTTAGTTACAACAAAGAATTAAATGACAAAAATCAGAGTTTTTAAAAGATGTGTACTCCATTTAGGAATGAATGAATATCAGAAACAGTACCAAAACTCCCAAAATATTAGCTTATATTCCAGGCTATACGTTTATAAACATACCAAACAAAGCATGTTTATAATGAGGAACATCTTGTTCACTGACTGTACTTTGGTGAATTAGGGCCACAACTGAGTAAGAGCACCTGGAACAGGAAACAGTTTATCAAGCCCAGGCCTCTGCTAGGCAAGTACTCTACAACTGGATTAACTCTCAGAGCGCTCATGCTCCCAATACCTCTCCCCTCCCCCTCTCCCCTCTCCCTCTCTCCCCCTCTCCCCTCTCCCTCTCTCCCCCTCTCCCCCTCTCCCTCTCCCCC
>CABHPR010137606.1:46195-66371 GCA_902168415.1 Peromyscus melanophrys | reverse complement strand
TGGAGGTGTAGGGGAAAGAGACCCAGGCAGAGGCCTTCTCCAGAATAAATCCTAGTGAAGGGTGAGGCTAAATTCTAGCGCAGTAGCAATGACGGCCTTAAACTGAGCCAATCCTGTCCGACTTCTTTATTTCACAGTTCGGTTAACCCAGTTGTAGATGTCCCTCATCCATCCTCCAGGTACTTTTGCTACGGTCTCTTACCTCTCTAGGAAAAACCAGATGTCGTATGTGTGGTGTGTCACAAGCACGGCACACAGCAGATGTACCGGAAGACCTACCTCAATGAAGTAGTCTCAGGTCACATTTCCGATTAGGATTTCACCACCTTTGGGATGGTATCTCTTAGACATGGGATCCTCTAATCTACCACTTTCAGGTAAGGGAGGTTGTCTGGGTTTAGATTATGTGGCATCTCTGTTGAGATGGAGGAGGTTGGCAAAATAGAGCTGATAGGGAATTCTTTTGAATAACAGATTTCAACTGGCCTTAGGATGGGAAGGGTGTTGACAGAGCTTAGGGTGCCTCCAGAAACATGAGAGTCTTTCTCTGAACCTCCCCTTCCCCTTCCCCCTGACCTTTCCTCCACCCCCAAGCTCCACTCAGAGGGACCTCTGAACTCCTCTCTATTCCTTAGACTGGCAGGAGGAGGCAGGTTGCTATAGCTGCCATGCATCTTCTTGAAGGAAGGGTTCAGACTGTTGCTTGGGTTCTCTCTCCCAATTTCAGGGTCAAACACTGATCTAGTTCAGGGTTTGTCTCATTGCCAAGGTACATAGATAGGACCAAGGAGATGTAGCATATAGGGTAGGGAGTCTTAGATCTGCCTGGGAGGAAAAGTTCTACCTTCCCAAGGAAGAGTGGTTGGGAAAACCCTTCCAGTGTTGATTGCTCAATAAATGAATAGGATGCACTCTGCCAGTGCTCCTAACTTCTATCTTCTTCTACCTCTTCTCTCTTCTATAACTTCTATCTCTTCTATCCTCTGGGTAGAAGAGAGCTAAATGTTAGCAGGGAGGAGGTAGTTCTAGGAACACAGCTTTGCATAGAAGAACTCAACAGAGTCTACAAACTTTATAGCAGCCCTCCTTCCCCTTGATGCAGCCTCCTAAGATTGGAGAAACAAACCAAACAGACCCACAACATGCCAAACTATGTTATCTGTGAGAGGTACAGGATGCCTATAATGAATCTTGAAACTAGGTCCTGATGACCCAGGATTATGTGCTTAACTTTTATGGCTGACTTAACATCGTCATCTCAGAGGCATGTTCATCGAATGTATAGAAAGAACAATGCTGCTTCTGGTGATGTTGAGTGTGTGGCAAGAGTCTGTGCTCAATCTATCTGTAAGGACACATTAGCCAGGGCTTTCTGTAAAGTGTCTTCGTAACAGAGGAGAGAAAAGCTATGTTGGAAATTTCTTGAAGGTATTTCCCTACATGGTTGTAGAGCAGCAATAAAAACTAATGCCACAGTGTTCTCACAACTCCTGCTGCTGGTTGGAAAATACCAGGACTGATATACCCCTCAGTTGGTGGGAGAGACAGTGTAATCTGGGAAAGGGTTGATGTCTTCATTCAGTAAGTTTTTAATCACCCATGTCACAGGCTAAAATCTGGTGACCCATGGGCTTGACTTGTCTCGCAAATGTGTGCACATATGTATATGCCTGGAGGGGGCTGAGCTAGAGACTATATTTAAATCTATTAAGGAAGTGTTTCCCTCAAAGAATGTACTTTAATATCTTGAGTAAAACCAGTGCTTTATAAAGCACAGCTTAGAAAATGAATGTGTGTCAATGACATCTTTTTGTGAAGCTGAGCTGGAGTTATCGTGAAAAGGTTTGCTCCCTTGTCACAGGTATGTGATATGTGCATGTTCACATGTATGCATGCATATCTGTATGCGTGTATAAGCTTGTGTGTGTGTGTGCGTGTGTGTGTGTGTGTGTATGTGTGGCAGCCTGAGGTTGATATTGTGTGTGTTCCTCAGTTGTTATCCACTTTACACACTGAGGCAAGGTCCCCTGCTCTGGGGTCCCTTGTCTCCAGCTCTGAATGGGCATTGGGATGTCAGGTGGATCCCCATACACATTGGGTATTTTATATGGGTGATGTGGCTATGAACTCCATTCTTTACACTGTGCAGTGAGCACCTAAAGCCAGTGAACCATCACTCCAGCCCCACAGGAAGGTTTTACTATAGAATTAAGAATGGACATCAAAAAAGAGAAGGAAAAAGCCTCTGAACTCTGTTTAGAGCAATCACACTGTCATTTCTGGATTACTCCATTGGTCAAAGCAGGTCTTATGACAGTGCTGTGTGTTTTTGTGTTCCATGTGGTGTCTTCCAAAAAACAGCATGGCAAAGATGTAGACATGTAATGATTTTACAGGGAAGAAGTAGGGATTAGAATAATAATCTTAGACTGTATATAGAAAATGAGAAATCATCAAGTTTTAAGATCTATCTCTTCTGTTCTTTAAATCAAAGATAAAATAATAAGTCAACTTTTTTATTTATTGTATTCATAATAAAACCTTTAAAACCACCATGAACACAGCAGAAATTTCAACTTCCTAAGAATAGTATATAAAAAAAATTGCATGAAGGAGTTTTGCAGTTTTCAAATCTTTTCCAGAGTTTTGTTTTTACTTTTTAAAGTTGTATTTTGTCTTACATGTGTGGGCATTGGCTTGCATGTCTGTATGTGCACCATGGGTGTGCAGTGATGGTAGAGGTCAGAAGAGGGCATCAGATCTCTGGAGTTGAAATTACAGATGGTTGTGAGCCACCTTGTGGGTACTAGGAACAGAACAAAGATCCTCTGTAAGAGCAGCCAGTGCCCTTAACCACAGAGCCACCTTGCCAGTGCCCCCAGGGTTACATTTTAATTTTACATCTTACCCTTGTCACCGATAGGGTTGACATACTTATAGGAAGACAGCAATAGCTCCTCATCTGAAACTGAACAAGAGCTCTCTCCAAGAGAGTCGTCTCAGATAAATCAGCTTTTTGGCCCATCCTTGACAATGAGTAAGCAAACTTATAGGGTAGGGTGAGACTCTTAGCACCCCTTTCCCATTCTCATATGAATGTGACAGGTGTTTTCCAAGTCATAAACTTCAGTCTATGACATATATTCAATATCAGAATCAGGAAAAAAATAGGAGTTATCTTATAGGAACTCCATTCTAAAGACTGACCATTACCAGCTCACCTTACCAGGAGAGAAAGACCTGTTTGTCCAACACAGTAGGATGAGAATGACCCAGGACTTTGGGTTCAAAGTTGAGAAGCAAAGGAGGTTAAGGAGACAAGAGAGAGGATACTTCCTGATGACTACATCCGATACTGTAGTGAGGACACAAAGTCAGCATTTGGCATGGCTTCTTAGAGTCTGCATTATTCTCTGCCATCTAAGGGCACTGTATTAATTCTCTGTCTCACTGATGTAACAGAAGACTGGACAAAGGCAGCCCAGGGAAGGAAGGATTTATTTTGGCTCCCAGTTTTAAGAGGACAGAGCAAAAGGTGATGGAGTCACCCGGCAAAAGCCTGAAGTGGCTGGTCACTGTGCCCACAGTCAGGAAGCAGAGGGAGATGAATGCTGGTGCTCAGCTCACTTTCCCTCTCTGCCTTCCAAGACACAAGCTTAGGGAATGGGGACACCTAGTTTTAGGATGGATCTTCCAGTTAAATTAACCTGACCAAGACGTTCCCTCTTAGGCACAGCCAGTGGCTTGTTTTGTAGGTGATTCTAGGTCTTGCAAAGTTGATGCTGTTGACCATCCCAGGGCTGGTGGGGTGACCTCTTTGGGCGTTTTGAATTTTTCCAGACACTGTGCCTCAACATGTTGGAAGGGTGTTGTTTAGATTCTTCACTGTAGACTCCAGGGGTAAGAAAGGAGGTGTTTCCCAGATAAGCCGGGTGGAAACCATGGCAGGGTCAGTCACCCCCAGGGACTGGAACCCTTCCAAGGGTAAGGACTGCTCCTGCGGATTTCCTGGCTCCCTCTTGTCTTTGGTGTGAGAGTATTCCACCTCTTCAGTGCACTTCCTCTGGGAACGGAGGAACTGAGATTTCAACAGCCTTTAGTGTCTTTGCATCTTCTATGCTGAATCACCGGGGACTCTTTACCACTGTTAGTTAAAAGCTTAATAACTGTGTTCGGTTAAGATATAATTAAATATTGGTTAATTGTCCCAGCTTTATTCCACGGAGTCTGCAGTTTTCAGGGTTTGCCTCAGTGCACTGTCAGGAAACAGGGATTCAAAACTTTCCCAAGTGTCAGCCCAGGGGAAATGCAGGCCCTTGGACTCTGGATTCCTCTAAGTAGGAGAAAAGAAACACTTTTCAAAGGGGGGTTGCGGCTGCCCACAGAGCATGAGTCGTAACAAAGTGTATTAAACACTGAGGAATGCAAATATATATTTCTATATATTTACTCACTCTCTGACTCTGTGCCCTTGGCCTCCCTCTTTAATGGGAAAATAATGAAATTTGATCTGTAAGAAAGAGGCCAAAGTACCCACAAACACAGACATGGAGAGGTGTGTGTGTGTGTGCTGGATAGTTCTATGTCAACTTGACACAAGCTTAAGTCATCTGAGAGGAGGAAACCTCAATTGGGAAAATGCCTCCACAAGACCAGGCAGTAGCCACGCCTATAGGGCTTTTCTTAATTAGTGATTGATGGGGGAGGGCCCGGCCCTTTGTCAGTGGTGGCATTCCTGGGCTGGTGGTCCAGGGTGCTATAAAAAACCAGGCTGGGCTGTTGCTGTAAAATTTCTCTCGAGCTCCCAAGTCCCGCCAGCTCCCAAGTCCCGCCAGTCCCAGAAACCACTTACAAAATAAACACACAGACGCTTACATTATTTAAACTGCTTGGCCATTAGCTCAGGCCTATCATTGTCTAGCTCTTACTCTTATATTTAGCCCATTTCTATTAATCTCTACTTTGCCACGTGGCTCGTGGCTTACCAGTACTTTACATCTTCCTTGTTCTGCCCGCGGCTCCAGGCAGTCTCTCCTTTTACCTTCCTGTTCCCTCTCCTCCCTTCTCTGTTAGTCCCGCCTATACTTCCTGTCTGGCTACCGGCCAATCAGTGCTTTATTGATACAGAGTGATATCCACAGCACTGGGCAGTCCATGAGAAGAATGCCAGTAAGCAGCACTCCTCCACAGCCTCTGTGTCAGCTCCTGACTACAGGTTCCCATCCTGTTTGAATTCCTGTCCTGACTTCCTTCAAGGATGAGCAGTGCTATGGAAGTGTAAGCCAAATCAACCCTTTCCTCCTCAACTTGCTTTTTGGTCATAGTGTTTCATCACAGGAATGGAAACCCTAACTAAGACAGTGAGTAAATTATTGAGATTGCACCCTCAGTAGATGGGATTACAAGGCTACTCTATCATCTTGGGTGCTTATGTGGGTACTGAGGATCAAACTCAGATCCTCAATCTCTCACAGGAAGCACTTCGATGAATATTTCCTTAGCCCCGTCTGCTGTGATTCTTGCCCTGTGACCCACAGTGTTCTCACCTGCACAACAGACAGGACTTCCCAAGTCCATGCTTCTTCTGTGGGGTGACTTGGTCTCTGAGAGACTGCTGCTCAACTCTCACCCATGTTGGCTCTTCTCTGTGGTTTAGCCAAGGCCACCTGATCAGTTCTGGTCAATGGAATGGGAGTGGACTTGTTATTCAGGGAAGGCCAGGTCTCCGAGAGTTGGCCTTCCTGGGTTTCTTGTGTGTTGCTGTACTGACAGCGGAATCTCTAAGTGGCATCCTAAGTGCATCTCTGCAGGAGTGGGGGTTTGCATGAGGCGCCAAAGCAGTCAATAAGCTTTGTTGGAGTCACTGAGTTTTGGGGTTACAGAATGCTGAAGTTTACTCAGCATACACCGTGTAAGTGTACAAGCTTCGATTCTACGAGTCATATAGTTATTGAGAGCTTCAGACCCCACAGACATGAAAAGCATTGTAGGATTTGAGGTACTAGACTAGTGTTTGGGATTATGACCAGAAGAGAAGCCTGCCTGTTGGGAGTTAGTAAGAAATGAAGTAGATTCAGTTGAGAACATGTTTGAAGGAATCATTGTTGTAGGGTTATTTATCTTTAAATTTCAACACAAGGTCTTCTGCTGTGGGTTGTATCCAGTGCTCTAAAATAATTGAAAGAACAGAAACTTTGGAATACAAACTTGAGTTTCATTATTATGGCACACAAGTGATATATTTCGATTGCTTTTTAATGATATGTAAATGGTTTGTTTTAAGGTAGATATAATTTGAGCTTGGAAATAATTAGAAGCTGGAAAACACCGATAGGATTTATAGAGAAAAAGTGCTGAATTAGGAAAAAAAAAAGTTTTTTGTAGGTAGAGTTTTTTGTCTGGACCTCTGGCATCCCAAATAATCACACAGAGACTTATCATTAATTATAAATGCTCGGCTGATAGGCTTGTTACTAACAAGCTTTTTCAACTTAAATTAACCCATATTTCTTATCTATGCTCTGCCACATGGTGGTCCTTTTTCTCCGTATGGCATGTTTATCTCCTGCTTCCTCTGTGTCTCTGGCTGGTGACTCCACCCTCTTTCTCCCCAGCATTCTCTTAGTCTGCCTCTCCTGCCTAACCCATTCCTGCCTTGCTATTGGCCAGTTGGCTCTTTATTAAACCAATGAGAGCAACACATCTTCATAGTGTACAAAAGGATTATTCCACAGCAGGTTTTTGTTTGTTTTTTTGAGACAGAGTATCACATGGACCAGACTGGTCTTGAACTTGCTATGTAGCTGAGACGACCTTGAATTTCTGGTCCTCCTGCCAAGTGTTGAGATTTCAGGAATGTATCATCCTGCCTGTCTAAGGGACAGAATCTTGATTTGTCACAGTTTGAGCCAGAGGGATATTCTACTGGAAGGCTACCTTTCTAAGAATAGTAAGGGGGGCAGCTGGGCCTCAACTAGGGATTAAGAAGTGCCTGTAGGTCCCTCTCTGGTTTCTCTGTGTCTGCCTTGCTCAGCACACTGCTTCCTGTTTTCCACTGTGGCTGCTGACAGGCTCCTGGTTCTCCATTTTAAACCTTTTAAACATGGCTGGTACCATCTAAAACCTGCTTTCTTCTGTCCTCACATTGCAGAGGAGAGCACTTATCCGTGCCTTTTTCTAGAAGGATTGAGGTCAGTAACATGGCAGCTGCTAGTCTAGTCCTATGTATGAGGAAGAATTTTCCAGAAAGGGATCAGCTCAGAGAAAATTGAATGTAAAGTTGTTGGTTTAAAAAGAAGCGCCAGAATTAATGAAAATTCATGATTGTTCTCTGGTTAGCTACTACTTTCTGGAAGCTTCTATCACCCACTACCCTGTGGGACTTCAAATCTAATGTGGAGGCAAGACTGGTGTATTTTACACGTCTTGAGTTGCTCCAAACACGGTTTTTGCTCACTTCCTTTGACATTAGTGCGTTCTCTTCTGATAGAAAAGTCATCTCGGGCAATGCCTAGACTTGTGGCTCATCACACTGTGCTGGCTGGTGCTCTTTCAAATTGACAGAATCTAGGATCACCTGGAGAAGTGGCCTCTGGGCATGCCTGTGGAGGATTATCTTTATTATGTTCATTGGTATGGGAAGATCCATTTTAATTGTGGGAACTACCATTCCCTGGGTAGAAGAATCCTAGATCTTACCAAGAGCAGAAAGTGAGTGGAACCCTGGTATGCATCCATCTCTTTTTGCTTCTTGTTGTGGGTGTGGTGTGAGAAGTTACTTCAAACTCCTGCCGCCTGATTTTCCCACCACGATGGACTGACTGTACCCTCAAATTGTGAGCCAGAATGTACCCTTTCTCCCTTAATTTACTTTCGTCAGGGTGTTTTTCACAGTAACAGAAGAATAAAGATGCCTACCAACTATAAGATTCTAAAAATAGAATTTCCCAGTCTTGTATATATATATGTATACATATATATGTGTATGTACATTTCATACAAATATATACACACATATACATATATATGATTTATTTTAAAAAGATTTATTTTAAAAAATAGCTCCACTACTGAGATAAAAAATGGGAGTTGGTATCCTGGCAACCGAAGTTTGTACGAGATAATGATGTTTGACTTGGATCTTCTGCACAAGAGTGCCAATACAGAGTTAACTGGTCTGTCTAAAACGATGCTGCAGATAATATTTGCACAGTCAAAATCTGAGTAAACTGTATTTTCCGAGACTTGTGCGGTTAAGAAGCCTTTAATCTTGTGCTTTGTTGTTTTTCTTTACAAGAGGTCCTACCTCCTCCATGTGAGGTGGGATGCATGTGTTTAAGAAAAGGCAAGATTCGGGAGTGTTTGCTCTCAGCAAACAGTGAAGAGAGCGTCTTGCTTGGTGACTGTCCTGGTTTGCTTTTGTTACTCCCGACCAAAACCGACTGGGAGGAGGAAAGGGTTTATTTCAGTTTACAACACCCAGGTCACACTCCGTCACTGAGGGGAAGTCAGGGCAGGAGCCAGAAATTGAAACAGAGAACATTGGAAGAATGCTGCTTACCTGTTTTCTCAGCCACCTTTCTTGCATAGTCCAGGCCTGTACCAACAGCCCACATCAATTAGCTGTCAAGAAAATGCCCCACAGACGCTCACAGGCCAATCTGATGGACGCAGTTCCTTAACAGAGCTTCTCTCCTCCCAGGTGTCTCTAGTTTGTGTCCATTGACAAAACCTCATCAGCACAGATTGTGGGTAGACATGGACCCAGTCTTCTGGAGGCATAGGTAGGTGACTGGGACACTCTGAATTCCTTTACAAGGTTTGGTTCTTCTTCTGAATCAGCAACATGGCTGAATTTCAGGGTGATCTCTGCCTCATCCCAAGTCCAGATGTCTTTTTTTTATTTTAAGTCATTCATAGAAAAGGAAATGTGGGACACGAGAGATATCCATGTCCTCTCTGGGACTTCCCAGGTAGACTTCTCCCAGGACTGTGGGATGTGACCAAAGATTCACTGAAGAGTCTTCTTGGTCCCAGTATATATATCCCCTCCCTAAGATGCTCCCAAACCCTTCATCAGCCAGCTGGTTTGAGGTAACCACACAGTCTCTCTGAGACTCGGTTAAACCTGAAAAGCCATTAAGGCTAAGAAAAGAAAACGATGTATAAATCCAGAAAAGGACTCCAGGTGCACAGCTTATAGTAGATACTATGATAGTTCACACCACCTGAGTGTGTTCTAGAAATATTTTCCTTACTGAAGTGTAGCAATGCCATGCTTGCTAGCTTATGTATTTTTCATTATAGCACACTGTGATTGCCTTATATTTGTTGTATATTTTACCATTTGAATGATCCCCTTATTATTGAAAATTTAAGGCATTTCCCAATCATACTCATATAAAAAGTACGTTATGAATGCTAGAGGAATTGAATCTTTTGTTTACCTTTTTCATTATTGGCTAAGGGGACTTTCTGAGAAATGGAATTAATTACTGGAGCAAAATAAGATTCTGAAAATCGTATTTTTTCTGTATACCATCCAGTTACCCTCCAGAAAGAGTCCAGGGGTTTACACTCATACCAACAGTGTAAGGGGACTAATTATGAGCAATCTTTTCAGAAAACAATATTTTTTTTATCATAAATGCTGGCCATTGTATATCTGAAACATTCTGTAAGATTTTTTTCTTCTCTCTCTCTCTCTCTCTCTCTCTCTCTCTCTCTCTCTCTCTCTCTCTCTTTTTGCTTCAGTCAGGACAACACAGAAAAACTGTCTCAAAAAAACCAAAAAAAAAAAAGTTTTGCTTACTTTTTTTTTTTTTACTATTAAGAACATTGTAAGTTTGTATACTTATTAAACACTCACTTTTGTTCATGTGTGAATTGTGTACATGCCCTTGCATGCATTAACGTAGGTTAATAGGTTTTCAGGTGTGTCAAATACTCATCCATTAAAGGTAATGGCTTCCAATTTTTATAGGACTTATTTTTACATAGAAATTTATAAATTTATACTTTTAATACAATCAGATCTAGTTTCTCCCCACCACCTTCCATTCTTTAATGGTGCCCCACTTTAGTGTTAAGCTAAGAAAAAAAATCAGTTTGTCAGATTATATACACATGGAGAGAATTTTCTCCCCTAGCGTTATTTATGGTTGTGAATTACTATGTTCTTTTAAAGACATCATTCAGTTGCCTTCTGGTTCTTATTATTGTTGAGAAGCCAGCTGTAAACATTACTAGGGCTTTTTAAAAGTTAATGTGCATTTTCTGACTTTTTTTTTTTTTTTTTTTTTTTTTTGGTTTTTTGAGACAGGATTTCTCTGTGTGGTTTTTTGGTGCCTGTCCTGGATCTCACTCTGTAGACAGGCTGGCCTGGAACTCACAGAGATCTGCCTGGCTCTGCCTCCTGAGTGCTGGGATTAAAGGCATGTGCCACCAACACCTGGCATTTTCTGAATCTTTGGAAGGTTCCCTTTTCTCTTTGGGTTCCAGTAGTTTTTTTGCCTGCCTGCCTGCCTGCCTGTCTGTCTGTCTCCATCTCTCCCCATGTGCATCTATACTTACTCTGTGAATCTGTCCTGTTGGACCAAGCATGGTTGTGTTCTCTTCTACTCAACCCTTTTCTTTGTATAGCTCAGGCTGGCCTTGAACTTGCTATGTAGTTGAGCTGACCTTGAACTCCTGATCTTCTTTGAACCTGGACCTCATCCTTCTAGGTCTACTAACTATGGAGGTATGTGTGCCTAATGGGCTTTTGAGAATATAGAGGAGGATAATTCATGCTACAGGTGAATTTTGGACTCTGTAAATGTCCTATGTTTATGCTGGGAATGAAGAAAAATGTCTTCTGTAATTGAAAGGACTATATTTTTCTTATGATTCTTTACGATGTTAAAGAGTACACATCCTACTGAATAGGACATTCTTGGCTCTTATGACTACAAATTCCATTATAGATTTAGTTTCATGTTCTGTTTGCTATTAGGACTTGAACAATATCTTCAGGCCGCACTTTCTCTTTCACAATAAGCTACACTTTGCATTAGTTCTTAAGTTTGTTTTATACTGTAAATATTGGCTTTACCAATGCAAACCCTTATCAAAGTCAAGTCTCACGAAAAAGACAAAATTCTTCATATTTTATCTGCTTTGATTTGGCCTTTTGGACCCTCTTTTCTTAAGTTAAATTCTCTTAATGTGTTCTGATGACTTTATAATGATCAGTGACTGGGTAACTGAATATTTGAAATATTAAAGAAAGCACAATTGATGAGTGAGAACAAATCCAATAAATCATAAAGGTTAATGCTACAGACATAGTGTTTAACAAATACTTAGACGCTTAGGCACTAAATAATGAGGCACTTAGAGGCATGGTGGGTACCAAATGTTTCCAAAGGTTTGCTTACAATTGTCACTGATAATGGATGAGGACCTTATAATTCAAAGATTGATTTCTGTGTTGTTTTTTGTTGTTGTTGTTTATCTTTAAGTTCCCAGACAGTGAAAGTAGGGAGCAGTCTCCCTTGAACTCTCAGATGCCAATGTCCAGAAATCCATGGCTGGTTCCAAACAGCTTTTCTGTGCAAACTGTGTCTCTCTTTTTATTTCTGATTTGACTTACGCTACACTTCCTATTTGGGAGTCTGAGGCAGAGATGGGGACTGCCTGGACTTGTGGCTCTTCTGTTGCATTTCCTTCAACCAGCCTCTCTGGTTCTTATTCTTTCAGGCAGTCTGTTCTGTTCAGGATGCTCTCCATTCTGATGGACTCCCTAGCAGACATTTTCCCATCATCCTGTGCTGCTGTCTGGATTGTGGATTGTTCGTTCATCAGCATGCGTCTGTGTTCCAATTCCACGATATCAAAATCCTCTCTCCTCCCCCATTTGCTCTGTCTCTTGTGTGTGCATTGCTTTAAAATTAGACACTTTTGGGGTGGGATTTGGGGTGTAAAAGGAAATAAATCTTTGTGAAGCCACCTTGTACCTGGAACTCGACTGGTTTCTTTTTGAAACTATATCTAATATGCTGTTGGATAGTTCATCTCTCTGCTTCATTTAACATAGCATAGCAGTTGATTTTGGAAATGAATTTACTTGAATTTGTTAGTGTTACAGACAGGGGTATAGATGAGTAAGATTTTATTCTTGTAGAAAAGGGAACAAAAAGGAAACTTGACATTACTCCTATTGCCAAAATCTACTATGAGACACTGTTGAAAATAATTGAAAATTCAAATAGGTGAGAGATTTTCACAATGCCATCCATAACATTTTATCGCAGAGACAAATGCCTGTAAAATTAAGAGAATGGAGTCTTTTGGCAGACTATAAGTAACTTACTTTGAAATTTCAATTATTTCCTTAATATTTGCTACTGGTTTTTGCCCAAGCCAAAACTTCCAAGCCATAGCTCATGCTATTTTGCTTTTTTGTTAGTTTGTTTAATGAAACATATTTCTTGCCTCCTTACAAAGATAAACAAAAGCTAGTTGCTGTGTACCCTGCTTGTGTTAGCTTATCATTTTGATATTCTAAAAAAGATAACTGTAGGGCCATGCACTGTGAACCAAAATGGCTGTAAATAACCATAAAATTTAAAGCCAGAATTTACCACAACATATGGTTTCTCATTGAAATTTGATGTGGATTCTTAAAACTGATTTCTTGTATTATCAAGCTGCTTTCCGAGGTTCCCTGCTGGTCCACCTACTTGGTTATATAATTAACTTCAGCTGTCAGAAGCGTCTGTTAGCTTTCGGCTGTATCTTTAGGAAAATATGAGGTTGTTCTTTGAAATCCATGTGTGTTGAGGGAACAGTGACTCCCAAGTACCTTTGGTGCCTTCCCCCACTAGGATGGAAATGTGTGTCCTGGATAGTCCCTGGCAATTCTGTTCTCATGCGCCCAGATCGGAGGTTCAAAAAAATACAGCCAGTGCCACATGCATACTTACTAAGCAGGGAACACAGAACAGGTTTTTATTGCTGATGAAATTAATGCTGTTTTAGCATGATTCTCAACTAACCCAGATGATATCAGTCTTTATTTTAAATTCATGCTAATAATAACCTCTTTAAATACTGCATCCGGGAGGCTTAGAATTTTGCACATATATTTATTTAAGCGTCCACCAAATGGGTAAGAAAACATGGCATAAATGCATGATGGGGAGCTTTATTCAGCCACAAAGAACAGTGATATGTCATTGTTTCCTGGAAAATGGATGAAGTGGGAAATCAGTATTTTAAGGAAGAAAATCCAGATTCAGAGGGACAAATATTAAATGTTTCTTCTCAGTTGTGGATCCTAAATTTTGTATAGAAACATACATCATAAAATATATACATGCGTGTATATATACATATATGCATATATATATATATATGTATATATATGGCATGAAGACAGTAGGGAGGTTGGGAAGGAATGAGGCCAACAGGAGTGAGGGAAACGAAGTGGTAGAGAGAGTGTGGGGGTGGGAGTATTATCAAAGTACATTATACACTTGAAAGAAATTATCTTTGTGAAACTCAGTGCTATGTTCAAAGAAGATGTGCCAGTGAGAATTCCATAGGAAGAAGGTTGCTAATGAAATTATATTGACCCTGTGATAATAAACCCACTGAGAAGAGACATTGTGGACATTAAACTGCAGGTGGACGAAAATTTAAATGGATACATTAGCTCTGTGCTTTGAAACTCTTCTTTGGATTATGGGGTATTTCAGAGAATTAAAATTTTCCATACTAATGAGATGATGTTGCATGTTCAAAAATCTATTTAGAGAAGAGCTTAAAATTAAGATTAAGATTTTCATGTATAGTTTCTGCTCTGTCATGATAACAACGAATGCAGATTAGCTCTGCACTAATTGGGATTAATGAGTATCAACAAAAACAGCATGGTGTTGAAGTTGGGGGGGCATGTTGGGGGTTTGGGGGTAGTTGGAGGAGGGAAATGGGAGCAGACATGATCGTATGTCATACACACCTGCCGTGAAATTCTTAAGAATCAAGAAAATTATGATACAAATAAAAATAAGTAAAAAGCATACTGTGTGTGATATAAAAACAGAAAGGGGACCAGAAGTGGGCAGCAGTGGATGGGGAAGGGAAGCAGAAGAGAATCAACGAAAATGTCAAAATGAAGCTCAGTACTTTATAGGCTAATAAAAAAAACAAACCCTTATCAGATAGAAGATGAAGAGGAGGAGGAGCGGGGTGGGGGGGGAGAGAAAGAAAAAGAAAACAACAAAATAGAAAAAACTGAACCCACGGATTTCCATTCTTTCCAGAGGGTTTTGTTTCAAACGTTTTACCGTCACAATAAGGACAGTTCTTTTTCCTTAAGAAGTATTTTCTTTCATAGTTTTAGTTAGTGGATAACATGTTAGATAGCTTTGTGGTGGTTTTCCTGCCCCCATATTTATCCCTCCATCCTTGTCCAGCCTTTTTCATGTCTCATGGATCCTTTCATCCACTCTCCATACCTCCTCACCATCCCATATTACTCTCCCCTGGTCTCCTTTCTCG
Source organism: Peromyscus melanophrys (assembly GCA_902168415.1). Taxonomy (NCBI): domain Eukaryota; kingdom Metazoa; phylum Chordata; class Mammalia; order Rodentia; family Cricetidae; genus Peromyscus; species Peromyscus melanophrys. The sequence continues at coordinate 51,827 of CABHPR010137606.1, read as the reverse complement.
ATATTTAGACTTCACCCGTACTTATATCTGTTTACATACATAGGTATACATAACGGGATGTAATCAACATATGAAGGAAGACACTTCTTTCCTTCTTTCTTAGTTTGGGTCATCTCATAATACACTTTTCAGTGCTATCGATTTTCTTGAAAAATCTCAATTTTCTTCATAGTTAAATAATATTTCATTGTACATATGTACCACATGAGCATTATCTATGTAGCTGTTGCTGGACATCTGAGCTGGTTCCATTTACTTGCTGTCATGAATAGAACAGCAATAAACATAGATGAGTGTGGGTCTGTGGTAGGATATGGAGTCCTTCAGGCATGTGCTCAGGAGTGGAGTAGCTGGGATACATAGGAGTATTTTTAAATTTCATTTGTTGTACAGAATAGTGTGATTGGGGCTAGTAACAACTCAACATGGGTACCTTGACTTCTGCTCCAAAGCAAGAAGCTTCCATGGTTGGAGAAGGGGATAGCTCATGGTGAAGAACCAGAGGCTAGATGGATGTGGGCTTGCTATGCACCCAGTATATGACTTGGGCAAGGTCAACAATGTCAACGAACCTCAAACTTCTCATTTGCAAATGACCCTTGAGGAAATCACGTGACTTAAATGAGGTAATGCCAGTCAAGGGATTACTGTAGCTTCTATCACAAGGTAAGTCACTCAAGTAGTGACAATAGCACTCACTGTTGGTACAATAGTTTCTGCCTGTCAGTCAGCATGAACAGTACTTTTCCTCAGTAGAAGGGACAGGGAAATATTTGCCTTCGGTTCTCAGCATTGCATCAGATTTACGTGAGGAAGAGGTGTGGCAAGAACAATGTAAAACTGAGTCTCTGTCTCCTCGGGTCACCATCACCAGTGCCTGCTAATTCCATACTGCTGGATTTCTCTTGGTCTATCCCATTCTCTCTGTGTGCAGAAGTCTCCAGTCCTTTGGAACTATTAGCATACTTACAATGCAGCATGCTTTAAGAATCACACCAATGAGCTGCCTTACTGATGCCACTGAAGTTTAATAAGATAAATACTCTTCTGGAACAGCCTATTGCTTGTATAGCAGGATGTCTATGAAATAAATAGTTGGAATATCCATGTGAAAAGAAGCTGAAGTGCCAGGATACTTGGAGGTATCTACCCTTCCATAGAACACTGTCCGTAATCCAGTAGGGTACATACTTCAGAATGCTCATGAGAGTACAGGATGACTAAATATTGATTTTGGGGTGGGGTGTTATTCCTTACTGAAGACCATACTTCTCTTAGTACAGTGCATGACAACACTTTAAAACAACAAGAAAAGAAGGGCAGCTTTTGGTGATGGGGAACCCTGTGTGGAGCCCATGTGTATAAAGAGAGTCTTGCATCCGTGGGGTTGCTGATTGTCCAGTCCTGGAGCCCACCCTGTGCTTGGGTTTTTACATGTCTCCTTTCTCTCTCAGTTTTCTCCCTTAGGATTCTCTGAGATTAAAAAGCAATGGCCAAAAGGGGGCAACACATTTGAATCTTTCCTTTTTCTATATGAAGAGGTTGAGATCTAAAAAAAAGCGATTCTACCCTTAAAAGCCTGAGCTAATTAATGCCTAAGCAGGTCACAGAACCCAGCATTCTAGCCCCTGTTTCCGCTCACAGTGTGCAGCCTCCTCGTTTGGTTTAATCTGTCTCCTCCAGGCATAAAGAGAGATCAAGTAGGTCCCTTCCCCCCAGGACACTGTGAGACTTCCATGTCTACAGAATGGAAACAGGAACACAGACATCAGTGGGGACAGCACTGAGGCTACCCACACACATGAGCTTCTGGAAAACCTGAGCTATCCTGGATAAGAAAGTCGTCAGTGGTTTCACCTAGGTCCCAGCCATCCTCATGACTCTCATGATCATAACCCACAGTCTTGGTTCAGATGTGAGAATCCTGTGAAGAGCCATGGCCCCTTTTCTTTCCCAGAGTTACCGGTTACTCTTCCTGAGTACTCAACCAGAATGATCTCAGACCATATGGTTTTCTAGCCAAACTGTTGAATCCTTGAAGTAAAGACTCTGGTGCCAGGGTCCCTCACAACAGCAAAGGCCTCCTGCCTAAGCATGGGGGAGGAGAGCGTGGCAGGCCAGATACAGTACTCTGTGCTCCTTTCCCATCATGCTTCCTGAATCTGTGTCCAGCAAAGATTTTTCCTGCTCATGCATAAAAGGATGCTCCTAGTAATTGACATCAGGACCTGCATTTTAAGTGTATTCCACACCTTCTGATATAGATGACATCTATGCATCAAGGTCATATTCAAAATCTACCAGGAGGCTGGCACCATGGTGCATGCTTAATTAGCAGTCCTTCCCTTTAGGAATTTATGCTTGGAACAGCAGTAGCTGTACTGGCAGTTGGATATAATGTGACAATGTGATAGGGAAGAGATAGTAGCACCAAAGGTAATTTAATGACAACCGGGTGAGAAAGTTGAATTCAGGTGCAAATGAGGGAACATCTATGTTTATTTTCTTCTCATATCAACAAATTTTGGAGGTGGATGGTTCCAGATGTCTGGTGTCTGTACAGTCAATGGGATTCAGGGTAAAGACTGGCATGCCTCTCTTCAAGGACACTTCTTAGAGCACAGCACTTCTGTATACACCCTGCCCACCACAGCTTAGTTACAGTGATATGTAGCTGCAAAGGAGTCTGGAAAGACTAGAGGTTTGCTAAGTTGAAATTAAGGACAATTGTTGGGTGGATAATGTGGATAATTGTTGTTGTTTTGTTTTTCTCCAGGTTCAGAAGTTTGGGCCAGGGAGAGAAAAGAACATATGTGAAAGCTTTCCTGAGGAGAGAACATATAAACTGAGTCTCAGAGGAAGGGCAGGATCTTGAGTGGAGAATCAGAAATCTGTAAGTAATAAACCTAGTAATGGCTTTGGAGCTCGCTGGCCCTGGAAGGAGGGCAGCTGCTCACAGTAGATTTCTATGTTGCAGATCAAGGAATTAAAAGAAATGTTACACAGTGTCACCACTGTGTGAGTTACTTCTATGTAGCCACATACATCTTGCTGCTAAAGTCTTGATTATCACATCAAGCCCACAGAAGTGAGACATAATTAGGAAATAGATCCACCGCAACATTGCCAATGTACACTAAATAGGATAATCACTTGTTAAATGAGGAAAGAGATTCAGAAGGTTAATTAATCTTGGATTCTGCTTATGACAAGTAATGCGTGTAAAGCAGTCATCCCTGAGACCACTCACACACACACATTCACTTACTAATAGGCGTCATCACAGCATAACATCCTGCATAAAGCCATAAAGTGCTTAGTTCTGAAGCAGAGATGCACACAGCCCATGATAGATGGAGAGCAGAGACACAGTGGCAACAGAGGACCATCCTCATATACTCACCAAATCATCAGGCAGTGCTCCTCAAAATGTGACACACATGGACTTGAGCTTACAATCACACCTCAACCCAGTTTTCCATTATCTTCATATTTTTCAGACAAGAAATTGAGGCATGGGGAAGTTCAATAGTTTGCTTTGAGCTTTGTAACTAAAACATAAGGAAGCACAGACAGGAAGTCAAATTAGTCATGGAGAAGAGCACAGCACGGAATAGACTCCCAGTTCCATGACTAACCAGAGCTGGAACCTTGGGGAAATCATTTTGTACCTGTGTCTCAGCTTTTCATGGTTACCATGACCAACTAAGGAGCTAGCTGTCTGTATAAGATGCTTAGTCTGGGGCCTGGGCAGGGTAAGCAATCAATAGTTAAAGGCTTAGCAAGGCTAACTCATTAGTTGTCAACATTATCTGGTATCTGGTACTTAACCAAACACATCAAATGGAAGACTAAAAGCTATTTATGATGTGGCATTACATTTTCCTGTTATTCTACCCATTTACCCCAATCCCTTGAGGTCTGTCTCTGCGAGCTGTCAAGGATGAGCTGCTTTGTACAGCCATCTGCCACTGTGCTGTGTGACAACAAGCAACATCTTCCTGAAAATGTTTACAAATGCTTCTTACATTACTGCAGTATATTTTTTCATTAAGCCATGGCATCTCCATTGAAAAATTATTTTAATCTTCTCAAACTGAATTATACAAGGAGGAAGCATGGACAGATAGTACTTAAAGGCTCAATGTACATTAATTGCCTCAGCTAATGAAAGAAACATGACTTAGCCAATGCACACAACATGAATCCTAAGATGCACGGACAATTGAGTGTGGTAATAAAACAAGTATTAGAGTGTTAAATCCCAAACCCTCATTATGCATCATGCAGCAAAACCAACCATGTACCTGCTGTTCTGAAAGCATTTCCACCTCTTGACACTGAGAGTTAATTATAGAGCCAGGCTTTGAGTGATCTCATGTGATGTGTGATTGGGGACCTTCAAAAACCCTGCAAAATTATATTAGGTAACTCCTCTATTTTTTAAGCTGATAAAAGTACATTGGTCAAGCTGATTTTTAGTTTGCCTTGATGTTCCATAGGCAATTTTAATTAAGACATGAATTATTTATATATACACACACTTTATTTCACTTACATGAGATCTTGCTTTGTCTCCCTTGGCTCTGTAAACTGGTGAATTATTAACTCAAGGCTAATTTGTATCCCTGTGCTTAAGAGGCTACGCATCGATTTCTTTGTCTTTTCACTTCATGAACCCTGAAGTAAAGATGATAAAGTCATGATGTTTAAGAGATACGAAGGGGAGTCTCGCTCTCACTGCTCAGTGAGACTCTCAGAACACACAGATGAGAGTTAGAGAGAGAAGAGACGTGAGGACTCACAGCCTTCCCTTCAGAAATCACAAGCAGGTCCCTATCAGTGACAGGGCCACACAGTGAGTGTAGTGCATTGTAAGCCCCACCCTCACCCCCTTGTAGATGCTCCAAGGGCATGAGTGACAACATGAGAATAAATAACTGTCTCTTACAGTTGGCTTATTCAAAAGTAATTGCCTTTCCAGATTAAAAAAAATTCTATATTTTCTGGAAGATAGACGTGGGAAGCTAATCCTGACTCTGTGTGCCAGTGCACAAGTGTGTGCGTGTGTTCTCCTATGTGTGCACCTGCACATGGAGACCAACTGGCAACCTTGTCTGTCATCCTCAGGTGCCATCCACCTTGTTTTGAGACAGGGTCTCTCAAAGACCTAGAGTTCAGAAGTAGGCTAAGCTGTCTGGGCTGCAGGAATCTGCCTGTCTCTGCTTCCCCAGCACTGGGATCACAATCACTCACCATTTTCTTCTTAAAGTGAGTTCTAGGTGATTAGACACAGACCCTTGTGCTTGTAAGGTAAGCGTTTTATTTGGTGATCTATTTCCCTAGTCTCACTTTTGCTGTCCTTTTTGTGCATGGGTGTGTTTTATTTTATATACAGTATAATTAATTATCCTTCAATAAATCCTGGTTATGTATAAATGCAAATGAATTCCTTTTGTTTGCTTCCCAGATATATAAATTGACATTTTCCACAACAACTAGCCTAAGATTTTCAATTGACGTGAGAGTCTTTCAGAATTCTTCTTCTTCTTCTTCATCTTCTTCTTCTTCTTCTTCTTCTTCTTCTTCTTCTTCTTCTTCTTCTTCTTCTTCTTCTTCTTCTTCTTCTTCT
>CABHPR010137606.1:32863-45115 GCA_902168415.1 Peromyscus melanophrys | reverse complement strand
TCTTTCTTTCTTTCTTTCTTTCTTTCTTTCTTTCTTTCTTTCTTTCTTTCTTTCTTTCTTTCTTTCTTTCTTTCTTTCTTTCTTTCTTTCTTTCTTTCTCTCTCTCTCTCTCTCTCTCTCTCTCTCTCTCTCTCTTTCTTTCTTTTTTTCTTTTTTCCTTTTGGTCAGTTTGTTTAAAGGTACTGCTTGGAAGCTAAATCAGCCAAGGCCGTTCTTCAACAGATGTTATGAGTTGAAACTCCAGGATCTCAGTGATGTTTAGGGGCATTTTACATAGGGCTTGGGCACAGGGAAGGCACTAATGAGGAGAGTAACACCAGTAACAGGTCACATCTTTATCCTATGCAACACATCCAGGCTCATCTCCACCCGGCTTATGCCTGAGAAGACTTTCAGACATATATATCTGATCTTTAGAACGGATCTCCGGCAAGATTCATGGCATCCCCTGTGGGCCTTGGGCATTTCCATCTCGTACTTCCCAAAGGAATCTGAGAAGGGTTACCTGGGAACAATACAAAGCCTGGCAAGAGGTCAAGAGGTGTTGATCTTCCCAGATTAAACTACTTTATACTCATTATCTGTCATTCAGACTTGTGCCAAATCTAAGCCTTCATCAACTTGGAGCTTGTTCAGGGATATCTATATCTATATCATCTATATATAGCCAACATAAGCCTAGAAAGGTAAAAGTGACCATAGGGTGAGATTAGGGTATTAGGAAGAGTGAGTACAAGGACCACAGTTATCGTAAGGTCTGGGGGTAGGTGTCAGTGCTGACACCCAGGCAGTAAGGAAGCTGGAGGCAAGTAAAATTGGCCATAGTGTGTGTGTGTGTGTGTGTGTGTAGTGAGGGGTCAAAGAGCCATGATTCTGGAAGGAAGTTGGCAAAAACACAAATAAGAGGCTAAAAGTTTAAAGGATTTGCAAGACCATTTTGGTCTTTGGAGGCATAGACTATAATGGATTGGCTGAGTGACAAAGAAAAGACTAATGGCTTGGAGAGACTGGGTTTTAGAGTTTTCAGTTTTTAATTGAAAACTTCATCCATAAGTGTGTCATAGACTTTGATCATATTTCCCTTCATTATCCTCTCTTGCCCCTCCCCCTTCCACTGAACCCCTTCTTCTTTTAGGAAGACTAGGATGGATCACCCAGCTGATTGTGCAAGCCCACCATGCCTCAGGCTGTCTGTGGAGAGAGCAAAAAAAATCTCTTCTCCTCCAGCAATAAGGTCGCATGATCTATGACTTCATTTTCAGTGGAGGATAAGGAGAGGCAGGGCCTCCTCCAGGCACTTTAGAATGGTTAGATTATGGTAAGTTTTTATTTTGATAAAAATTTAAATTTACAGCCAAGTGACAAGAATAGTTTAAGAAATTATCTTACAATTCACCCAGACTCACCAATAATAATTCTCTCTTACCCATTTGCTTAACCTCTTCTCTTTCTCTCTCTCACACACTATTTATTACGAAGTATTTCAGGGTAAATTTGAGGTCTTAGACATCTTTCCTTGTATGTATTTCAGTGTCTAGTTTGAAGGAACTGCATCCTCATATCTCACAGGAAGATGATTGACATTGAACACTGACATAGTAATCGATAGGCCATGTCTTCATGGGTTTTCTTTCCCAGTGTAGCATCCAATTCAAACTCACAGGATATATTTTCTTGTCTCTGTAACTTTAAGCATCACCTCTTTTTAACCAGCTCTTTAATTTCCCTATGTTCCCTTGACCTTGATACCCAGGAAGAGCACAAGCCAGTTTTTTTTTTTAGAATGTCCCCCAGTTTGGATGATCTAATGTTTCTTTATGGTTTGATTATGGCTAGAAGAAGAGCAGAGATTGAATTGGTTCCCCTTCAATGTATTGTGGGAGGCAGAGCCATATGGGTTTGTTCCCATGTGAGTTATATGTTTAATGCTGTTGACCTTAAGAGGGTTTACCAGTCTCCATCACTGTATGGGTGTTAATTTTCCCTTTGTAATTAACAAGCATTTTGTGGGAGATACTTTCAGGCTAAGTAAACCACATTTTCCTTATCACACTTCCCTTCTGAACCCTGAGCATCCATGGACGATTTTCTCATTCATCTTTGCTTTTGTGTTCTTACATTCCGTCTATATTTCTTCCAGGAAGGCTGCCTGGCGTCTCCATCCTTTCATTCATCTGCTTATATCAGTGTGGCTCATGGACTCATTTCGGAGGCTGGGTACTAGTCCCCCACTGTCCGCATTTATTGGGAGACGTCAATGAATCCCTTCCAGCTTAGTTCATCCTCCTGGTTTGAATTCTCCCTTGCTTTCTGTAGAAGCACACTACTCCAGGATGTTTTCATTTCCTCTAATCCAGCTGCAGAATGTGCCCTGTGTCCAGGAATCACCAGTCTACACAGCACAAACCTATCTGTATTTGCATTACTACCAGAGTACGGTTATTTCTATATATCTGCCATAGGCAGCCTAGTATGGTTATTTCTATATATCTGCCATAGGCAGGTGGAACTGATGAGACGGTTGCAGTTGTGGGATCTGCATGGGATTAGGGGTTTTATTTATTATTATCATGTGGGTGTGTGTATACAATGTGCAGATGTGTGAGTGTGCCTGTGCATGCAGGTGTGTATACAATGTGTAAGTGTGAATGTCCCTGTGCACGCAGATGTGTGACTTTGTCCCTGTACATGTAGGTGTGTGAGTGTTCTTGTATATGCAGGTGTCTATACAATGTGCAGGTGTATGAGTGTGTTCCTGTGCATGCAGGTGTGTGTGTCCCTGTGCATGTAGGTGTGTAGGTGTTGGTAAATGAAAGTTTCTCAGTCCTGCCCCATCCTGCCCGGGTGTGGTGATATTTTATTTGTGCTGAAATGGGGTGATGTTTTATTTGTATGTTAATAAATAAAGTTTGCCTGGAGATCAGAGGAAATAGCAAGCCATTTTAAGGAAACACAAAAGTCAGGCAGAGGTAGCACATGCCCTTAATCTGATCACTTAGCAAGCAGGGTCTCTATGTGTTCAAGGCCATACTAGGGAACAGAGCCAAGCGTGGTGACACACACCTTTAATCCCAGTACCAACCATAGAGACCTGGAGGTCTGTACAGACAGGCAGTGACAAGGAAGTGAGGTAGCTGGGCTAAGAGCCAATGAGAGGGCAGAACAGCAAGGCAATAAAGGCATGGGTAGACAGGAAGTAGCTTACCTTTGGAAGCTGTGGCATGGTGAGGTAAGATTAGTTGGTGGCTCTCACTATTTCCCTGATCTCTAAGGCTTTCACCCCTATATTTGGCTCCATGTTTTTTATTTAATAAGACCCCTTAGAAATTTGTCTACACCTGGGCAGCAACTGTTTTTATAAAATAATCACTCAGAGGCTTAATATTAATTACAAGCCAATTGTTTGCATAGGCAAAGCTTTTGCTTCTGAATCAACAGGAGCATCCTCACTTGTATCTTCTATAATGGTTCTAATCACAGACGGACTTGAGAAGGCAAATTTGAGGGCGACTTTGTGGAGTGGGCTGTCTTTTCTTTCTTGTGGTCAGTTAGGGATGTCCGTAACTGCAAAATCAGGAGGCAGTGGCCAGGGAGACTGAGATTTTTTTTTTTTTTTTTTTTTTTTTTTTTTTTTTTTTAGTATGTGGTAAGAGAAAAACCATTTGAAAGCCTGGGGGCCACAGAAGGCTTCCATGTTGGGCCATTGGCTCCTTGCTTCTTATTTGTTGGAGAAGGAACATGGAATATTGGATGAGCAAATTCGCTCCACTTTGGGGGATAATATATCGACAAAGAAAAGTCTCTCTCTTTGAAGAGAACAGTAATTGCAGAAAATAATGCTTCATTTTAAACTGTGGCCCCGAGACAGAGGTTGTTCTCAGAGTCACAGGACTCAGAGGAACTTAACACCTTCACAGATGAGGTGTCAAGGCCTGGGTCGGCCTCAAGACCCCTTCTGAAGCGACAAAGTCAAGATCTGAAGCGAAGTGTTTTGCTTTCATCTAAAAAGACACAGGGTTAGCTCCTAAGACAATCATTTCAGTGAAGCCTATCTGAGGTCATCCCCGCCCCCCCCCTCCCCCTGCTCATCTGAAAGGTTTTTGAGCAGGAAGAATCAATAAGTCAGCTGTTGTTTTACACTCCTTCTTCTCTCCTGTGATCTCTTCGCTCCCTCCACAAAGTCACTATCATCCGAGTATCTGTCTCTTTCCGTGAGACTTTTGTTATCCAAACCCGCAAATAATGCAGCAGAGAACACCGCAGTGTGTGTGGCTCAGAAACCACTCACTGCCCCGCACTCGTCAGAATTACTCCGAGCGAGCCATGAGTGCAGCTTGACAAAACTGGACTATATTAACACTATACGCATTTCCTTTCAACAAAATTAAATTCAGACCCAAATCAGCTTCCTGCTGCCGGTTGGCAGGAACTTGGCTTTCGGTCTTTGTGTAGATGGTCCTAAGCCCATTTGGAGCCAAATGGAGAAAAGAATACCAGCCTGAGCACATGGGACCACTTGGTGTTGGCAGATCCTGGTCTCTCTGCCTTGATTACCCCTGGAGACCTGTCCACACAGCCTGAGCACCTCTTCACTGAGATCCTGCTCTGCTGCACAGAGTGGAGGGCACACTGTAGGCCTAGCCTGTTTGGGGTAGGGTCGGGGAGCTGTCTCCACATTTCTTTATTTTTTCTCTTATTTGTCTCTTTAAAAATCATTTATTTTTAAAGACAAATATAAGTGTGTTTGTGGGGTGTGTCTTTGTTCCTATGAGTGCAATACCCCCGGGAGCCAGAGGAGGGCATCTCATCCCCTGGAGCTAGAGTTACAGGTGGTTGAGAGCCACCCAAAATGGAGCTGGGAATCAAACTTGGATCCTCTGTAACTAGTGTATATTCTTAACAGCCCAACCATCTCTCTAGCCCTTCTCACTTTTATTGCTGTGTCATATTTGCAAACTCTGTCTTCCTTTAGCTAGTATGTGGGATTTAGGGAGAGTGGTGGTGGTATGTGTGTGGGGCTACTCAGCAGTAATATTTAAATTTTAGATCAATAATTAATAATTACCCTATGAATATGCTCTATGCAGTGTTTGGAACATTGTTATGCACATAAAAATGTTTAAAAGTTTTTTTCCCTTTTAATGCTTAAAATTGAACTAAGGGCCTCGATTGGGTTGGGTGACCCACCGCCATTCAGCTAAGTCCCCAGTTATTTTGATCCTTTTTGTTTTGAGACCCAGTCTCACTCATTTGCTCCGACAGAATATGAACTTGTCATCCTCCTGCCTCAGCCACTAGAGTTGTTGGAGAGACAGATTTGTGCGACCAGACCCAGCTAAAGAAATGTTTGTCTAAAATTGAAATTTAACTAGGTGTGCTGTATTTTACCTGGAAGCCTTACTCTAAGGCAGTGGTTCTCAAGCTTCCTAAGACTGCTGCCCTTTAATACAGCTCCTCATGTTGTGGTGACCCCCGACCATACAATTATTTCGTTGCTACTTAATAACTGTAATTTTGCTACTGTTATGAATTGTAATGTAAATATCTGATATGTAGGATATCTGATATGCAACCCCAAAGGGGTTGAGATCCATGGGTTGAGAACCATTGCTCTAAGGTATTCCAGTTTTGAAAGAGCCAGGAATGGAAGTTGTGGGTGAGCCTGGGGGCTCTCTGTGACAATATTGATGGAGGTAGAGTGATGTTTACAAAGAGAGGTGTGTGTTGGGGGGACCAGAGGGGACATGGCACAGAATGGCATCTGTCTGTCAATAACACTGTTCTCTTTACCGTTGACGTCATTCTCAGCATCATCCAGATTCCAGGCTTCAAGAGAGCCGGGTCATCGGGTAAAGCAATGTTCAGGACCTTTTCCTGATTATGGTTGCAGATGTCAAGCTGGACCGAGGAGATGCTGGGGGTCTGCAGGCTGAGTCGGGGAGTAGAAGCAGGGAAGAAACATGAGACTGGCGCCCTTCATGTCACAGGCTGCATCACTCAGGTGCACACACTCCTCCATGCACACACATGTGTGCGTGTACGCATGTGCACACATACTCCCACACATCACATGCACACACATGTGTGTGCACGTGCAAACACAACACACATGTACTCACATGCACGCACATAAATAAGCACCTACAAATACACACATGTACAAGTGCACACATGTACACATTTCATGCCCACGCTCTATGCTATTTCTATACATTTGTACATATAGGGTAATATGTGTTTAAAATGTTATTTGTATTGTATTGTTGGCACCCTAATTATAAATCTTTGACACTCTCCCAACATTACTTAGATTCTGAATTAAGTGTGAATCTTCAGCCAACTGTGAGCTGGCCACCTAATAAATATTGCTAGTTTGAAAATAATGTAATTTAGAGGGCACTTGTTTTCTGTTTTTATGAGACTCACAATGTCCGTGTGTGTGTGTGTGTGTGTGTGTGTGTGTGTGTGTGTGTGTGTGTGAGTGAATTTGCATGTGCATATACATACACCTTTATCCTTTTGGATCAACATGACTCCTTTTGGAGTAAATGTGTATACACATGTGTGTGCATATAGGAGCATGTCCTATGCCTCAGCCACACAGCTGGTTTTGACAAATGCAACCATAATCCTTGCTGATACCTGGAGCTGGTTGGTGCGGCTGACGATGATGGACCCGAGGGCCTGCTGAATGATGGCCTGCCAAGTACTAAGGATCCTTTCCTGACAATCCTGCTCACTTGGCATTTCCTTCACATCACAGATGAGAAAAGAGGCTGAGTGGCTTCCCCCAGGTCACCTTTGACCTCCAAGTGACCAAGCTGGAGTGTCCACCTGGAAATTTCACGGACTCTCCAAGGAGGTGTTGAATGTGAGCGATTGGGAACCAGAATGCTGGGTCCGGCTTCATTCTGTGTCCGTTGCTCCTGAGCTCTTTGTGGTGGTTACAATGAGAAGTGTCCCGTGTAGACCTGGGCATTTGAACACTTGGTCCCCGGCTGATGGCCAAATTTGGAAGATGTGGCTGTGTTGGTTTAAGTCACTGGACACAATCTTTGGGAGTTCAAAGACTTTTGCTTTCTCTGTTTCCTTCTTGCAGTTCAAACTCTGAGCTCTCAACTCTGCTTGAGCCCAAAGAAACCTTTCCCTCTATGAGTAGCCTCGATCATGGTATTTTATCACAATAGAACAGTAACCAAGACACTGGGTATTGGATATTTATACATTCATCTATGCAATCTTGTGACGTGTGTTTTTCAGATAATATATATATATATGTAATTACACTACAGACAAAGTGCATTTCCCACCCACTGTATACTCTACTCCGTGGTGGTCATTGCCATTACTATTCTGTACTTTGCCATGGGATTCAAACCCAGGCCATTACGGTACATGGAGAGGCCAGCTTATCATCAATGTGTCCACAGGCTGCTGGCTCAGGTTTAGTGGTGATTATTCTCACTCTTCTTTCTCCATTGCTTGTTGCTGTTGATAGGCTACCTCAGGGCAACTGAGCACATGAGACTTAGCCGTGCTTTCCCCAAATGCTTCTTGGGTTTCAGAGAACAAACACGTGTGCTAATTTTCTTATTTGGGATCACCTGGAAACCTGCTGATGTTAAGGTGGCTTTTCATGTAAAATGACTTCATTCGAAACCATACAAGTTTTTTTTTTTTTTTTTTTTTTTTTGGTTTTGAATGGTTTTTCTTTCTGGGAGGTGGAAGTTGCTTGAGCCCAGTATCCAATCCACCCCTGGGTGACTCTTGCCACTGCCTGAGTAAGGGGTTTTCCACCCCCGAATGAGGTCATAAAGATGCAATTATTCTTCTCCATAGAGCCAGCTCTACCGGGCTCATTTACAAAGTCACTCAGCCGTGACTTGGCCACTTACGTAGCTCTGTTGCCTAAAGATATTTCTTGCTCCAGCCATTTGCCCCCAAGAACCACATTCATGTCACAGAGAAATACAAATGCAGGTGTGTTCTGCATCAGCAGTGTTACAGAGCTGTTTTGTTAGGTGTAAATTATATCTGGTCTTGTGAGGAGGAGAGGAGAGGAGCCTGGATGATTTATATTCTGTGAAAGAATTTTATAAAGAACATTAGCCTCTAGTAATGCCCAGATTCCCGATTTTACATATTTAAGCTATGTATTTAGATATGATTTGAGCATTCCAGGGTATTAACGGTGTTTACAAAGGGAACTGTCAGAAATGGATTCAGGGAGCCTTTAAACTAATCATGTTTTTCTTCACAGGTCTGATAGAGCCCAGAGCATCTTCCCCATGTGTCCCAGGGATAAAGATGACATTTTCCGTTCACACGTTGCATTTCATCTGGAAGGCTCTCTCACACGGTGTCACTGTCTGCCACCTTCTGCATGGCAGCAGACAGTGAGAACAGTGCCACTGCAGGGATTGGTCAGCGGGGAGAAGATCCTCAAGGCAGCCATAGGCTGGAAACAAACAGGAAGGGGGAAGGTAGAATAAAATAGATAACCTGGCCTGCCTTTGCTGAGAAAATGGACAGCCGGGCCAATGGCAACCACCCTGGCATCTAAGTAGGACTCTATCCTTGTGGAGCCAGGGGTTGGGCCGTGAACTGTCTTCCTAATTAGGTGTCTTCAAGCAAATCACCTAATCCCTTCCAGACTCAGTTTTGGCATTTGTCTTATGTAGACCAGGTCGAGCGAGGTATGCAGCTAAAGGTATGCTGACTTCCTGATAATCCCACGTCTGCCTCCCAACATCTGCCATTATAGGTATTAGCCACCACTCCCAGCTGGATCCCTGGCAGGTATCTCTGTGGCCTACTGACTTACAGTTGCTCACATGCGTGCTCCTCAGTGATACAGCCGGGTCATATGCGATTTCTATTTTTAGCTTTTGGATAACCCTCTACACACACTGACTTGCACAGTGGCTGGGTCAGCTTACACTACCAATGTCAGCAGGTAGGGGCTTCTGTTCCCCAACATGTCACAGCATCCATTGTCATTTGTACCCTTGTACAACCGCAGAAGAATCTCTTGTTAAAAGTTCTTTTGTTTTCTTTTGTTTGTGTGTGTGTATATGTGCTATGTGTGCATGCTGTGGTGGATGTGTACTGTGTATGTTCTCTGTGTGTGTTGTGTGTGTGTGTGTGTGTGTGTGTGTGTGTATGTGTGCTGTGTGTGTGCATACTTTTCAGTTTTTAATGGGAAAAACATGGAAGTAGAAGCAGGTCTTCTCAACCTGTGCCTCAACATCTGCCTGCATAAGAATTGCTTGAGAGTCTCAGTAAAAAGGGCCTGGAACCCTCTCCCAGACCTTTTGAATCCATCTGTGGAGGATAGCCTAGAGATTCAGGTTTCTGTCGGTCTTTCTGATGACTCTAATGTAGTGGATGAATGACCATCTAAGCTCAATCAGTCACTCAGGAACAAGTTAGAAAAACTAACTGTGTGGGTTAAAAAAGTAAGTTGTAGGCTCAATGCTGATAAACACAAATTTATAAAAAGAAATAATAATTTCATACATGTGTTGTATGTGCTGAGTGTGCCTAAGCTATGGGGTTTTGGTGAGCCATCTACAGCATCTAGTATTTCTGTTGCTATGACATAGCCAACTGGCTTTGACAAGTACCTTAGCCTTTTTTTTTTTTTTTTTTTGGTGGTGGGGGTGTCCTTTTCTCTTCTTCACTTACTTGGTTATCAGTTCCATCAAAAGAGACATCCTTGTGGTCTACCCACAGAGAGGAAAGACGTTTTCATCCAATGACCAAAATTATAATGTCCCCATTGAATGAGAGGTGCCCGGATAGCATGGCTCTAACACAAACACTATATAGACCGTCATCCTCGAATTTCAACTTGTAGATATTGAAAGTACAGATTACAGGGTCCTGCCTGGGAAAGCAACAATGGCCTTGGCCTCTCCTGTTTCTGGTAACCCATACCATGGAGTTCAAGTGAAACTTTGGATTTAGTTGCTAAGATACCGTCTTTCCAGACTGCATGAACTCAACAAGCTCTCCCAGGCCCAACTAACTTGTCTTCACCAATCATCAACCCTGCTTTAGTTTTTCCAGCGCTCTGTCTCTCAGGCTTTCGGGTGTTGCTTGGCTTCCAAGGCAAATGCAACCTGGAGACATGCTAAGGATCTCCCTTAGGGTTGATTCTCCATGTGGGCGATTTGGACACAGTACCAAGATTGTTCCATTCTGATTGCTTAGAGTCTCCAAGTTCCCCACCTTTTATTAGCACCCTTTTATAACATTAGAAACATGTTTCTCATACAATACAATCTGGATACAGTTTACCCTCTTTCTACCTTTCCCTCCTCTCCCATACAACTCTACCTCCTTTTTGTTGCTCATTAGGAAAGAACAGGATTCTAAAAGATAAGAACAAAGTATGGCAAAATAAATTATAATAAACAAAACCACCATACACACATATGCATATACACATGTACATACACATTTACTCCCACACATCACATACATGCACACAATTGAAGCTAGACAAGACAAGCCAACAGAAAAAAAAGAGCCTCAAGAGGAGATACAAGAATCAGAGACTCACTTGTTCACACACTCAGGAGTCCCATAAAAATAGTAAACTGAAAGCTATAGTATATATGCAGAGGACCTGGTATACATGTTGCTCAGTCTTTGTGAGTTCATATGAGCTATTCTCATTTGTTTCAGAGGGACTTATCCTGGTGTTCTCTGTCCTCTTGGTCTCCCCCACTCCTCTGCTTCTTCTGCAGGTTTGATGAGCTCTGAGGGGAGGGATTTGATGAAGACACCTTGTTTAAAGATGTGCGTTCCAAGGTGTCTCTCTCTTTCTCTGTAATGTCTGGCTGTGGGTCTTTATATTTGTTCCCATCTGTTGTAAGAGGAAGCCTCTCTGATGATGGCTATACAAGGCATCCATGTATAACTATAGTGGAGTATCATTGGGAGTCATTTTATTGATACCTTTTTGTTTGTTTGTTTTAGATGAGTAGTATTTGGTTTTACCCTAGGTCCCTGGGCTATCTAGACTCTAGTTCTTGGTCACCCAAGCAGTGCCAGCTATGGACTCCATCTCATGGAGCAGGCCTTAAGTCAAACCAGACAGTGGTTGGTTACCCCCATAAGCTTTGTGCAACTCTTGCCCTAGCGTATCTTGGAGGCAGGACAGATTGTAGATCAAAGGTTTTGTGGCTGGATTGGTGTTTCCTTTCCTCTTTTGGTAGCCTGCAGAGTACTGTTCCATGTCATAGACACTAGAACATGGGGGTGAAGGCTCTATGTAGGCACCAGCTCCACCTCTCCATGTTCAATGAGTTGTGTGGGTGTTGCCTTCAGCAATGGGGTTCTGCTGTCTGTTTGTGACTCAGGGCTCCTTAACCCCTCATTCCCATGACAAGCAAGGCCAGCTCCAAAGTCACCCTGAGCTCCAGCTTTCTTTTTGCCATTCTTCTTTGTTCTTTTGGTTCTTCCATGTTCCCCAGCTCTCACAGTGGATCACTTTCTTCAGTTAAATCTGGCAAGAGGCTTCCATAAACATGTTTCAATCATGGTTAGAGAAAATAAAAATTAGCTACAAGAATATCACCTTAATAGGTTCCTTCCTATGGAAAGACCATCAGAGTGTGAGGGTTCCTTCCTTCCTCCTTACCATTCCTTCCATCCTTCCCTCCTTCCTTTCTTTTCTCCCTTCTCTCCTTCTCTCTCAGTACCTTTCTGCATCCTTACCTTTAATCTTTCTCTTCCTTCTGCCTCCTCTTTCTTTCTGGTCCCCCCTGCCCCCAGTCCTATAACTGTTACTCAGTGCTGTGTGGAAGTCTGGGATGGCTCTCAAGGTATCCATATGTAGCTCAGTGGTGGAATACTACCTCATGTGTGTAAGATGGTGGGTCCAACTCCCAGGGCCAGCTCTTGCCCCACAAAAACAAGAGTACTTCTAATTTCTGCTTTCCCTTCCAGCAAAAGGAGTGGGTATGTTCCCTGAAGTTGAGTTTGCAACTCAATGCTTCCACAGAGTCTGTCTTGCTGACTTCATTCTCTGAAGTATTTCACAATGTAGCGCTAGAATATGGACATACAACCTTTGATATGTAGAATAATAAAAGATTACTTAGAAGTATATTTTAAAATTAGACACATTGACATTATTATACACTATAGCTATGTTTTGTAGTCATTATGTAGCCATGGAAATATATGAAATAGTTTTATTTATTTATTTATTTATTTATTTATTTATTTATTTATTTATTT
>CABHPR010137606.1:19391-32853 GCA_902168415.1 Peromyscus melanophrys | reverse complement strand
TTTATTTATTTATTTATTTATTTATTTATTTATTTATTTATTTATTTTGGTTTTTTTCAAGACAGGGTTTCTCTGTGTAGCTTTGTGCCTTTCCTGGAACTCGCTTTGGAGACCAGGCTGGCCTCAGAACTCACAGAGATCTGCCTGCCTCTGCCTCCCGAGTGCTGGGTTTAAAGGCGTGTGCCACCACTGCCCGGCGAAATAGTTTTATAAGTGATTCTAAGTTTTGTAAAATGTTTACCATGCTGATGAGCCAGGAAAAGCTTTCTCGAAGGTAAGTCCTTTGGCCTGCTGGCATTTTAGAAGATGGGAGGGTTTTGCTTTTTTACATTTTCCTTAAAAGTTTTTCATCCTTAAAATTTGATCCCTCTCCCTTAAGACCCGAGGGAGAGTCATCTTTCTCTCTCTTGGGTGGGCAAGGCTGGGTCAAGCGAAGGAGAGCAGATTGCAGTTGGCCCCCATTGGCCTTTAGCAGAATGGCAGCTGTATTGGCAGTGGATCAGCAGCGTATCTACCTTGCTTTGTATTAGTGAGTTCTGTATTCCTATTGTACCCTTTAATAAGTTGAGATAAATAGACTTAAAAAAATAATCCCTTAGTGGGGGACTCTTTCCTTGCCCACCATTGATAAGAAGTTTTTAATCTCACACTTAACAGTCGTTAATTGCTGATAATGTTCAACTTTGCTTTCGTCCTTCCTCTAATTTGACTTCAGAACTTCTTTAGAATTACTAATTTGGAATCCATAAATTTAAATTTGTGAATTTTCACAGAGTCTTAGAACATGAAGTTAAAAAAAAAGATGAAAAAAGAATTTGGGAAATATTTGTTCACTTAAAGGAACAAAGTGGTTTTCAGAACTTTAGGAACCCAAATTTTTATTTTTAATTTATTTATTTTATTTTAATTTTTATTTTTTAAAGAGTTGCCAGTATGTTAAAGGCTTTGCACTTGCCACAGCGATCATAAATATTTCTGTAAGAACCTAGAAGGCCTCACCTCTGTCTAGGCTGGAATACCTAGCAAGTCCAAGCGGGCAAAAGATTGCCAAATGGATTTTTTCTCCGTGGATTTTGCTCTCTCGCCTGCCGTTCTCCACTCAGCTTCCACTACAGTCTTGGTGCAATACTCCGTTTCACCAATAGGTGGCACTGCCCAACATATGATTTATTGAGATGTGAAAACACTTCTTACCTGTGGGGTTTGAGGTCCCGTAATCTAATGAATTCAACACTGTCTCGGTGTAGAAGGACAGAAATATTCAGCATCAAGTTTCCATATTTGAGGAATCCCAGGATGGCAGGGGCAGGGGAAGGCAGGCCATTCCCTGCAGCGCTACTCTTCTAGGGTTTCAGTTTCTTGAGCTCATGGAGAACTGTGACTAACAGTCTGCTTTCAGGGCCTTGGTTAAACCCCCACCCCCTTTAGTCAGCCACGCCCATCAAATAAGGATGAGCAATCTATATTCGAATCACATTCTAATTATTTGCCATACTCCTGTCTTGGTTCAAAACTTGCAAGTTTCCCTCCGGTTCTAAATCTCCTTTTTATTTTATTTTATTTTTTAAATTTTGTCAGATACCAGCTGTGAGGTTTGCGGTGTGTTCCTCTAACCCCGGACCCTCGGAAAAACAGGAGATATTTAGAGTTGGACAAAAGAAGGGAATCTCTGGGTAAATTTCCTTTTGGAGATTTAAGAACTTAAGTCAATTTTCTTCTTGCTGGTATCAGGGAAAAGTGACCCTTTCAGCTCGAATGAACTCTGAAGGTTTATTTGTATCAGCTTTTTTTTTTTTTTTTAAGCTATGGGAAGTTTGAATACGTGTATACCCAAAGACAGCAGGGTTACAGCCTCTCTACATTTGCGATGCCGTTCAGCTCTCAATTCACTCCTGCTTTGCCCTGATCCGTCCACACCACTGCAACACGCCTGGTGTCACCCTGTTGAACTGTTCTGAAGTAAACACTAGACGCCTTATCACATCACCTTCCCTGTGTTACTGTGTTCCCAAGCTGTAATTTTTAATGATTGTTAGCTAAGGAAAGGAATAGCATTATTTTCTAGTGTTAGCTAACATGTAGTCATTGTTCAGTAGAACCTTATTCTGCAAATATCCTTCCTTCCTTCCACTCCCTCCCTCCCTCCCTCCCTCCCTCCCTCTCTCCCTCCCTCCCTTCTTTCATTCTGTCTTTCTTTCTTCCTTTTTTTGTTTTTGAAACATGGTTTCGCTGTGTAGCCCTGGCTATCCTGGAACTAGCTCTGTAGACCAGGCTGGCCTTGAACTCAGAGATCCACCTGCCTCTGCCTCCTGAGTGTTGAGATTAAAGGTGTGTGCCACCACCACAGGTTTTGCAAGTATCCTTTTAGTGTCACCAATTTTTTAAAAATCTAGATTCAAGAGAAGCCTACGTGTCACCTT
The DNA here is from genome assembly GCA_902168415.1 of Peromyscus melanophrys. Classification (NCBI taxonomy): domain Eukaryota; kingdom Metazoa; phylum Chordata; class Mammalia; order Rodentia; family Cricetidae; genus Peromyscus; species Peromyscus melanophrys. The sequence goes on along the minus strand of CABHPR010137606.1, from coordinate 30,433 downwards.
TGGTTGCTGGGCTTCATCAGACAACAATTTGAGACAGTGTTCTGAGTTCTATAATTTTCCTCTTCTTTTTAAAAATATTTTTTAGATGTTTTTTATGAGTATGGGTGTTTTGCCTGCTTGTATGCCTGTATACCATGTTCACGCAGTGCCCCTGGAGACCAGAAGAGGGCATCAGGTCTCCTAACAGTTGGAGTTCTGGATGGTTGTGAGCCATCCCGTGTATACTGAGAATCGAACCCTGGTCCTGTTGGGAGAGCAACCTGTGATCTTAACCACTGAGCCATCTCCCCAGTCCTCGCCTTTACTTTGAATGCACCTCTCTGTGTTCCCTCTACTCTGGATACTACATCTGGATGCTTGATCATGTCCAAGATGAAATTTTAAAGGTTTATTATTTATTTATGTGTGTGGGTACCTGTGGAGGCCAAAAGAGGGTCAGAGCTCATGGATCTGGAGTTACAGGGAGTTGTGAGGCACCCTATATGGATGAACAGAGAATGAACTCTGGTCCTCTGCAAGAGCAGCAGGTGCTTTTAACTGCTGGGCCACTTCTCCAACCCTCAAGATCACATTTAAAAAGAACAGTATAGATGATGATGGGAACTCACTATTGCACCACTATTGGTTGAAATATTAAGGCAACTCCATGTAGTTAAAAGGAGATTTATTTTGTGGGGTAACTTACAAGTGAAGGGATAGGTTACAGGGTCTGGGAAAGGTGAAGCATAGCCCAGCGGTGTTCTCTGGAGAACTCTGCTTGGTCTACCTCCAGCGTCCAGGGTCCAGGAACCAAGAGAGCCAGCCCATCCTGATCTCAGGTCTTCAGGGGTCCTCTCGGCTCCTCCTTGTAGGCGTGACAGTTACCAAAGCCTCAATGGGGGTGGTACTTCCAGGTCAAAGCTGGAACAGCTACCCACTACACACCACACTAGTGGCAGATGATAGGTCATACTTTTTTTCAAACCTTATTTATTTTCTTTTTTTTTTTGAAGTGTTCAGGTTGGCCAATTGCCTCATTTGACATAGAGTTTAAAGTTCACGCTGTCTGGAGCCGTTACTTCATTAGGAGCTGCACAGTGGGAGACACAATCAAAGTGTGAACCCGTAGCCACTAAGTGGGACCCTTTGAAGAATTCTTGGGTCAGTGAAATGTGAGTGGGTAAAAGTGCTTGCTTCCAAGCCTGATGACCTGAGTTCAATCCTTAGTACCCACACTGAAGAAGGGGAGGACCCACTCCTCCAGGGTGTCTTCTGACCTCCACGTGTGTGCTACGATATACTGGGGCATAGATAAAGGCAATAAAAATAAATAAATAATAAATAGAAAGGTCCCTAGAAATTCAAATCAAAGCATTTTTCCTCACCAACTGTTTTGATGACTCTGGGCTAGAGTTCCTATGGCAAAGTCGAGATAAAGACTGAAATGTTGTTCCATCCTCTATTTATTAGGCATTAGAATGAGGGATTGGTGCTTTAGCAACCTTCAAGCATAACAATGAGGTGTTTTCAAAAGTGATATCATTATGACCACATAGATTCTTAAGAGAGAAAAAAATCCATGTTTGATGTGTTTAATCTACCAGCTACTGGAGTCTCTGATGCATAGATTCTCTCACATTTGGCATCCTGGTTTGATTTTTAATCTGCCTGACATGATCTAGCAAATGAGCATGGCTTTTTTTGCTCTCTGGTGTCACAAGCTGTTCCAGGCTTATGTCGTGATCTCATTGCACCAGGTCTGGACTCAGCCATCTCTCTAAGGACATTGGGTTATTTTTATGGAAATGGCATTGAGAAACCACAGTCTGTGTACTGTATCTGATGCTATAAATATTGTGAAATTCTGATAAATTACCCTGCAGGTTTGGTAGGCTGGATTGAGATACAGGTCTCAGGTGTCACTGACCAGTATTTTATTTAGTCATGCTTACAACTTTAAAAAAAGCTAGCTTAGGGAGAAGCAAGTTCATTGGATATAGTTTGAGTTTAGTCAGGGAAAGCTGTACAATGTTTTTCAAATGCTTTTGTATGTAGTTAAGCTATAATTAATCATCTATGCACCAGTGACTCTGTCACCCCTAGAAGAAGAAGAAGTAGAGGTGTCAGTGGTGAAGGCAGCGGGTAGTGTGGAATTTTAAGCTGGTTTCTAGAAAACTCTTATTTGAAAATTATTTAAAAATTTATATATTCAGTGTGTGTGTGTGTGTGTGTGTGTGTGTGTGTGTGTGTGTGTGTGTGCCCTAGCAGGCATGGAGGTCACATGTTCTCTTCTCACACGTGAGTTCAGAGGTAGGACACAATTCTTCAGTCTTGTTGCCTTGCACACCTAGTCACTGAGCTATCTCCCTGGCCAGGAAATCTTTCAAGCCACCAGACATGTTTATTTAATTGCAAGTGAAGGAATGAGTTTATCAACACCTAGTCAAAAAAAAAAGTGTTCTGCTGTCAGAAGTATATTTTGTAATGTAGTGGATACAAATCAAAAAGCAGCATATGCTTTAAAAATTTATGGTAATTATGTCAAATCAACTTTATCAGAATCCCTGCATTTTAAGGCACAGATTTACAAGACTGTAAAGCAGCACACATTTCCATGAAGCTACATATTTTATGTATCCCAGCTCTGAATAATAAGAACAAATTCTGATTCGTCATTCCAGAAAAGATTAAACCACCTTTCTATTCTCTTTGCATGAATTGATAATAGAAGCTTGTTCTTATATGAAAAAGTAGCAAAAAAAATTACTGTAGTCAAAACTGGGGTAAGTTCTTTGGGGAGGGGTCCCAGAGGCCTCATCCCTAGACGGGAAACTGCTGGTACTTAAGGAATACTGAAGGAGAAAAAGTCACTTTTCTGCAGGAGTGTGGCTACTGGTCGATTTGCCTTTCTTCAGCAGATGACACCACACCCATGCACACATGGGAAGTCCTAACTGGACACAGCCACTTACAGAACAAATAAATAGACTGTAAAAGGGGGATGTGAAATTGGGAAGGAGAGCCTGGGGAAGTTAGATGTGGAGGATATGATCCAGATACGCTATAGACATGTCTGAAAATTTCAATAAATAAGCAATTAAAAAGACCGGGGTAGGCTGTAAAAGTATCTTAGGCAGTTAGTTGATAAGAATTATTTTCGATTCTTTAATATCTGAACTTTATCAAGCGCCTTAAAATTCTTTACTTGCAGCTTATCTTAAAAATCTAAACAAATGTGCTTATACGTCTAATTTTGCATTCATAACAGCAGCAGCAGCAGCAACAGCAGCAGCAGCAGCAACAGCAGCAACAGCAACAGCAGCAGCAGCAGCAGCAGCAGCAACAGCAGCAGCAGCGATGGGGATGGAACCCAGGGCCTTACACACACTAGGGGATTACTATGCCTCTGTGCCACATTGTTAGCCCTACATAGCTAGTATTTAAGATGTATTCCTCAAGTTGTTGGAGCCTCAGATCTCAGAGAGTGGGGCCCGGGACTTGCATTTCTCTTCACTCCTCATATTTTCAGCTCTCTTCAGTGGTACCCATGTCCTAGGACCTCAACAGGAGCCTCAGATCTCAGAGAGTGGGGCCCGGGACTTGCATTTCTCTTTACTCCTCATATTTTCAGCTCTCTTCAGTGGTACCCATGTCCTAGGACCACAACTGGCCTTCCTTGCACTTGGCCTCAGGAAGGAAGAAAGTTGGGGTATCTATCCCTCTGCTTCTTTCTCACCTCCCTCTACAGCTGCAGTGAGGTCTGACCTGTTGTACGACCCTTGAACTTCATGAATGACCCCAACTCCATGGTCTCAGCTCTCTTGCCTGCCACTGTTTCCTCCTCTTTCCCCATCAAGTCTCAGACATCATCGTCCTTGCTGACTTGTTTAAGCCTGTACACGTCGGAGAGGCCGTAAAGTTATCTTAAACATTTCCTAGAGCTTTTCACCTGGGACTATATTGCCCCTGAGGATAGGTGAGTAGAGAAGACTGGACTGGGAAAACAGCCACAGTCACATGGCTCCTTTAGTTGATTTGGTACCTCGGTTTCCATGTCCTTTCTCATTCATAAGCTGTGCTCTGTCTTGGATCTGTTCAGGACATGGGGCTCTTTTGTAAAGCAGAAGTTTCCTGGCCTTAGGTTTGAGGATTCACAGAGATGCCGCACATCCTCCTCACCTGCTTCTGTGGACCTGCCTCCACCGCTGAGCAGTGCAAGGGTCTCTGATACCCAGGGCATCTGCATCGAGTCCTTGTTGTAGTATTTGAAGTTATTTTCCTTTGTTCAGTTGAATTCATCTCGGTTCAGGTCTGTGAACTGAACCCTTCTGCAGACAGCACATCCGTATTGAAGATCCTGTGGTTCAGTTGACCTTGGTTGACTAGAAAGCATGATTGTAGAGAGATGAGATGCTGCAGATTGAGGGCTGTGTGATCTTGGGTGATCTTCAGTCCCTTTGAATACACAGCAACTTCTGTGTCTTCCTTCACATCCTAGTGGCAGTGATGACAAGCTCTAGGAATGTGTCATTCAGCTTAGTAGACATCTATGCTTCCTCAGCTCTAAAACTAAGAACACTGTAAATACCCAAGAATCACTCTGTTGCTGCCTGCCCGATGGATGCTCTCACTGAGTATTGGGAAATGCGTGGCTTTATGACTTTCTCTTGTTCTGTGGCTAGAGAAGTTCACAGAGCCCCTTCCACGGCAGAGCCTGTTCCCTGTTCTCAGTCATTCATCTCTGGCTTCTGTTTTCCTCTGGAGCAAGAGCCATGCTCCATGTTGGCAACCCTCCCTTTCCTCTGGTAACATTAGTCTAGTGTCTGCAACTAGTTTAGACATTTGTTTTCCTTGAGAAGCACTTATGATTTCAAATAACTTATGATTTCTGTCTTGCAAGAAAACTCCTTGAGGCAAAATGCTGAAGATCTGAATAAAATGAGTGAAATGAAAAATTATCCAGAGAATCACACTGAGCAAAATTATATTCGGATGTCTCCAAGACCATCTGAAATTGCTCAGCAGGTTTATCAGTGATTCCAGTCTCCCTGCGCCTCACATGGGCAAGCCTGGACTCACTTAGACTCATACTCTGTCTTTCTCTTCCTGGTCTGATGTAAGAAGTGATGAATTCCATTCCCCCTCCCACCCTGCCCCCTGTGCTCTGGTGTCTATGTAGGTTCATCTAGTGAGATCTACCAACACAGACAGCATATGATGGAATATCTCTTTCTATACTGCTTCCTTGGGTCCAGAGCCTGCTGGAAGATACACCTGTCTTTCTGGTCCCACTGGAAATGTCTCTACCACTCCAGCTCTACTGAGTGATTGTAGCTCTGGGATTGGGGACACAGCATCCTCATGTGTTCCTCATTTGGGATGTGGCAGGAGAAGGGTGTGTCACTCTCTGGGTGGCTTTGTCTTCTGTTTGGCTCCTTAGTTCTTTCCTCGCCTGTATGCTCAATTCCTTAGATTAAAATCCTACCTGCTAGAAATACCTAGAGAGATTTCTGTGTCCTGAGGAAAATTTAAAAACTGTATCATGTGGGGCTAGGGAGATAGCTCAGTGGTGGAGAACACTTATTGCTCTTACAGAGGGCCTTGGTTTGGTTTGGGTGTCTTATAGTTCCAAAGAACTAAAACGAGAGTAATCTGATGGCCTACTGGTAATTTATCTACTGGTAAGTCAACGAATATTAAAAAATTGCAAATCAGTTATTAGTGTCCAAAGTAAGGGTGTTGATGTCTGCTAATGGTGAGGCACAAGTGCCAGGAAAGGTCTGGAACTACCTACAGGGAAGTTTGATTAAGGTTGTTCTCGTACCAGTGAAACATTATTGGGAATTACCTGGGGAAGGGAAACCATGACGTTTCCTGAGATGCATTTCCCCCTGTGTCTTTGCATAGAGAACTAAGGCACATTGTAGGCAAAGAGCCTAGAATGGCCACCTTCAATACATATAATGGCAGATTTAAGCTTGTTTGAGTAGCAAACAATTCAGTGACTCTTGATAATCAATTTTGTAGATATTCTGGCATGGATGTATATGTATGCATGATCAGATTCTCTGGGAGGCGAACAGAATGTTCAGGAAGAATAGAAATGCTCCCTATCCTAAACTATATGGAGCAAGCTCCCTTCCCTAGGTACCCAAACCCTGAACGTTGGACTAGAGTAAATGCAGAGTGTAGTGAAATCTGTACAGAACCAGATAGAGGTCAGATTATATATGGTTGAGAAGAAATGTGCTGTGAGCCACAGGAGCATGTGTGTGGAGAGAAAAGGCTAATTCCCACATAACAAACTCTGCTTTCGACATTCTACTACCAAAGCAAGACCTCTTGACAATCAGCTGATGTGTAACCTATTACCACAATTCTACAATTAGAGCAACTTCACACAGGACAAGAGAATTCTCTCAAAGGAATAATCAGGAGCCTAGAGTATGAGAAACTGGAAACTTCAAGCCAATGGAGCACCTCATGAAACATGGTAAAGATACAAGTCAAAGAATATTGAAGCAAAAAAGTCCAAATTAGGTCTGGGAAGAGATATTTCATCTACCATATAACAGAAGCTTTCATCGTTTTTTTAATTATGTTAAATATAGACATTAATATCTGATACATAGTGTATGATATTTATAGTTCCTGAATGATGAAGTATAAATTTATCATTTTTAGCATTCTTCCCTATGTCAAATTAATCATTCATCATCTATTTAATTTCAGTACTTGTATGAAACCCATCCAGAGCTAACAAAATGATTTGCAGGGTAAAGACACTTGCTGGTGCCCCTGACAATCAAGGCTCAACCTTTCAGAACCCAACTGGTGGAAGGAGAGAACCAACTTCTACACATTGTCATCTGATTCACACAAACATGCTATGGCACATGCACGACCACCCACCCCACAACTAAGAAACATATGTTTAAAAAAAAAAAGAAGTCTTTCCAGGTATTACTGGAGATAGAAATCAGCATAAGAGGATCTTAGGATATTCAGTTGAGAGTTAATTCTGAGTTCTGAGACCAGATTAGAAATGTCCCACAGGTAATCACACTGTTGGTGGCTCACTTCAGACCAGATATGTCATAAAACACAAAGAAAAATCAGGAGAGGAAGGAATTTGCATTAGATCAAAAGTGGGTGGAAACATCTGTAAGCAGCAAAAATATTTGATATTAGGTGGTCTTTAGAACTGAAGAAGCTAGCTCATCATTTCACAGTGGTGTGGACTACAACCAGACATTTATTCATTTTGTGCCTCAGTTTCTTCTTTGGAAGTCAGGATGGATATAAACACTCTGTGGGTTTGTGTGCAGATTTGATGAGTTTGGACGCAGAAAGCACCTGGAAACACCACTCAATAAAGATTAGTTAATATAATAATTATTATTGGCAGTTGATTATGCATAATTGACTTAGTAAAATCAGGCTGATATAAAATAAATATTAACTGTGAATATGTAAAGCTGGCTTTCAGCCATGGATCTGATACCCCAAAGTGAGTTATAAGATTTTGTAACCAGATCATGGAAGTTATTTTGCGATTATCTTATTCAATTTCCTTGACTTATGTAACTGCCTTGATGCTGGTGGACCCTTGCTGTGTCCACACAGTTAGTTGTAATGGCATGTATCCACTCCACTGCCTTTCTGAAAAAGATTTAGGATTTAATTCCTTCAGGTGGAAATGAAGATATTGACTTATATTAACTCTGCCTCAAATTCAATTAAAATATAGGTTCTTCCATAGCTCAGATCATTAATTATTGACCAGTTATTTCTGTCTGGAAATATGAGAACACAAGCTTATTCTCTCACACAAGTCTGTTGCTAGACAGGTAGTTAACGGACGTATGTGTAGCGAAGGTGAAGGAGTAGGGTTCTCATGTGAGTGCTAAGCTGTGGAAGCCCCAAACTGGAAGAACTTAAAACACCGTTGGTAGCTGGCTGGCCAATGATGCATCTCCTGCCAAAAGTGTTATTCTGCAGGAAGGGAGCAACTGGGCTGTAGGTTTATACAACACCAGAGAGTCTCACAATATGACAAACAAAAAGAACCACATTAAAAAAAAAACATGGTGTGTGGTTTCATTCACATAGAGTCCTCCAGTAAGCTAAGTCAATCACCCTCTTGAGAAGGGTGGGTTACTTTACTGTGGGTGTGTGAAGGGGTAGTCACCATGAAGGGCACAGAAGTTTCTGGCATTGGGAGTGTTGGAGGTATTTTATTTTATTTTTTAAAAAATACCTGTGCATATGTATTTGTGTGTGCTTCTGTTGACAAATGCCATGGTCTGTGTGTGTGGATGTTAGAGGAGAACTCTGTCCTTCTCCTTTTCCTTGAGGCAGGGTCTCTTTGATATTGTTGCTGCATGTCAGGTTAGCTGGCCCAGAAACTTCTAGGGCTTCTCCTGTCAATATCACAGCAGCACTAGGGTTTTAGGCTCACAAACTACCGGACAGATTTACATGGGTTTGGGGATCTAAACTCAGGCTCTCATTCTCATGTGGCAAGCGTTTGGCCTGCTGAGCCATCTCCATAGCCCTCTGTTTTATCTCTTCACTTGGGTTCTGGTTGCATAGATGTGGTCAGTTTGTGGAAATGCATGGATTTTTAATTCTGAGAAATATGTGCACATCTCTCTATGGAGATTATATTTTGATAAAACAAGAACCAAGTAAAACAGAAAGGCAAGCATCATTCTTACCTGTCAGTGTTTCCAGCACTGGGGACAAAGTGAAAAACTAAGGACAGGACCTTGGTTCTCATCGGGGTCTGTTTAGTGGGCAACAGAAGAAGCAAGCAAGAGGGAAGCTGGTACCCGTCATCCTCCCATCACTGTGGCAAAAGATACGTCTCATCACTTTATGTAGAGGAAGGACATATTTTGGCTCACGCTATTAGAGATTTTAGTCCATGGTCCTTGACCTCATCATTTTGGGGTCTGTAGACAAGTGCATCATGGAAGGTGTCCATGAAGAGGGATAGATGGAGACCTCATCCTACAGGAAGAGAAAGGAAGGAGAGGGGTTGTGCTCTCTCCGGGCTCTTCAAGGTCACTCCCCCAATGACCTAACTAACTTGCTTCCACCAGACTTCACTTCCTAAATACTATCAATGGAGTCACAGGCTGGAGACCAAGCCTTCAGTATATGGCTGTGTGGTAGGACACTCCAGGTGCAGATTACTTCAGTTAGTAATCCCTGTATTAAAACATGTAGCCATCCTGTAGTTTGCACATTTCTCTTTATGTTCACATGTTCTGATAGAGCCAATAATTAGAAAGCATGTTATCTTTCATTTTGTCTCAAAGATCTATCAGTGTTTTTTTTCTGAGATAGAGCCTCATGTATTCCAGGCTAACTTGCAACTCACTATGTAGCCAAAAGGAGCCAAGGACAGTCTTAAACTTCTGATCCTCCTGTCTCTTCCAGTTCTAAGATTACAGGGGTGCATCACTATGACTCACTTATGAGGTGCTTGGGATAGAGTCCAGGGCTTCATAGCTGCCAGGTGAACATTCAACCTTCCAGGCCGCATCCCAAACCCCATCTTTCAAAGATGCATCATCCCTCATATTTTTTCTTGTTGTGACGGTCTGTTGATGTCCAAGTGGTTTGAGGCTCATTTTTGATCAGCCTGTCAATAGACATGTGCCAGTTATCACAAAGTGTTGACTTCTCATAAAGGAATATAAACACAGCAAAGACAGACAGACTTGCTACGACAGCCAGCGGTGTGTGGGACCTGTCACAACCATTTGAGTGACCCTAGTAGGATCTGTTTACAAAGGCAAGACAGTTTGCTTTCTAAGATCTGTTACCAGCTAGTAACTCAGCAAAGCCTTATTTGATATCACCGTCACATGTTTTCCAATTTGTACCATAATTGCCTTCCAGAGAGAAAGGATATCTTAATTATTATGCGTAATTGAACAGAGAGAACACTTGTAAAAGGGAGGATGTGTGTGGGCGTTACAACGTGCTTTGATGGGGTAAATGGCGTCCAAGAATCAATTGAAAAGGGCCGAGGAGAGGAGGGAGGAATTGGCTGGGGATGCACAGATACCTTTTATTGGGACCACACACAAGGACTCTGAGAGAAGCAAAGAAAAATGTTGACTTGACTGAGAACGTAGTTGGGATTCATTTGAGTTCCCTTTAGTGTGTCAAAAGTCCCCACAGCAGTGAGAAGTGTAGGAAGCCACCAGCTTGGGATAACAAGGAGGTTAACTGTGTTACTTAATATTCTATGATCCATTATTAGTCTCTTAGTGGAATGTATTACAGGCACACGATCCTCTGGATTGCTACTGTAAACTCATGTTTTCTGGTGTTTTGTTCCTTCTGTATACTACAGTTAATAAAGAGTGTGTGACCCCTGTTGAGTGTTCTGCACAGCATGGCTCTGGCCACAGATTATAGTTGATTAGAGGCAGGAAGAGCGTGCCTCCATCAGAAAGCCAGTAAGTAGTATAATGTGGCCAGCTAAAGCTGATGGTCAAGAAATGGTCATCTCACCTAAGCTTGGCCTACTCTATCTCCTAGAATTTTGGACTGGGTGGATCTACAATGGTTTGATTGTATAATGTCCCCACGGATTCATGTCTGAACACTTGGTCCCCAACTGGTGCTATTGTGTTAGAAGGTTGTGGAACCTTTAGGAGGTGGAGACCCATTGGAGGAAGTAGGTCACCAGGGGTGGGCCTTCGGGTTTCCTAGCCAAGTCCCACTTACTGTCTGCAGTCTGCTGTCTGTTTCCTGACCTCTGTCACTGGGTCTTCCACTACCTGCATGGACTGTGTCTTGTCTCCTCAAAACCGTAAGCCAAAAGTCAACCCTTTCCCCCTTCAGTGTTTCTTGTCAGGCGTTTGGGCACAAGACAAGAAATGTAACCAGTTCATGGTCTTAGGGGGCGAGTCCTTCCTCCTTTGCCTTGAGTCTTTGTGGAATGTGTTCCCTTTCTCCTGTCTTGTGTAGTACTCTGCAAGAGAAATGAGGTGTGTGTGTGTGTGTGTGTGTGTGTGTGTGTGTGTGTGTGTGTGTGTGTG
>CABHPR010137606.1:0-19381 GCA_902168415.1 Peromyscus melanophrys | reverse complement strand
GTGTGTGTGTGTGTGTGTGTGTGTGTGTGTGTGTGTGTGTGTGTGTGGTGGGAGGCACACTTGGGCAATGGACCCATTAAGGATGTTAAGGTCATTTTTGACTTTGTTTCCTCCACTCACAAGGCCCAGCAGTATTTTGGTTTTGTTTTGTTTTGTTTTGTTTTGTTTCTCTCTCCAAGACAGAAAGCATTATTTGAAATGGCAGAGTGAATTTGTGTGCTTGGAAAACGGCTTTACACCTGTCCCCGACTTCACAGGGACAGCAGACAACAACAGGGGGTACCACTAAACAGACACCCAGCCAAGTCAACTCAACACCCTGTCGTATCGAAGTCATCGTAAAGAAATAAAGGGACAAATAAATACTTTGGAGTTCAAAGAAAGTTTGTGTCTCAGACCACACTGGATTCGTATTCCTTTTAATGAAGACTATTGTAGACATTACCCCACTTGGAAGCTTATAGATCTCCCAACCCTTTGTTTTCCTGCCAAAGGAAACTGGAATATGGGAAGGTCAACACTCCCACGTGGATTCCTCAGATCGTTAGTCCTATCAGGAATTTCCATTTGGGAAAGTGAAGTACCTGTGCACCATTGCTACCCAGCAGAGCTCTGGGCAGTGGGCCACATTCCAGAAAACGAGAGGCCAAGGTGAAGGGATATGTGGAAGCATATCTTTGTAATGCATGAAGAACCGAGTCAAGAATCCAATTTGGTCCCAATAGCAAATTTCATTGTGTTTTTTTCTTGCTGGATACTTGTGTTTCAGCCAATCCTTGAGAAATTTGCAAAGTTTATATTCGTTGTTCCTTCTTTCCATCTTCCAACTCAGAACTCTTCCTTCCACCATAACTATTCACTCCTGTCTGTTCTTAGAGGGACTCTTAGGTCAAGGCTGAGTGAGTAGGACTCTTGGGAAGATGGCTGTTTCCCCTGAGCTACTAGCAAATGGTTTGGACTGGTGAGACTGGTTCATGGGTCAGGCTGTACCTGTAGAGATGATGTGACCAAAAAGGAGATAAATTCCGAATGATGAACTCACCTGGCCAGAGGGACAGGCCAGGAATTTGTACTGTTTCTCCATGCCAGAGGATGTGTCTCTGAATTTTAGTGCCATTTCTCAGGTAGGCGAGTTGTTTAACCTCCCTGAGACTCTGAGGTTGTCTTTGCAAGGGGAGAGAAGTTTGTCTTCATTGTTACATGGGCTCAATAAAACAACAACAACATAAACAACCCATGCAGAATAGCAGGGTAAGTACTTCCTCCATTCTAATTACTAATGACGGCAAAGGATACATTTCTAAGAAGGTAAAACCATGACTTCGGCAGATACAAAATGAACATGTGTTAAAGATCTTATTCAGCTCACTATTAAATGAGCACCAAAGGGGGAATTCAAAGAAGAAATTAATTTAAAGACCAGGAATATTGATATCAAATGCTCTACACTGTGCAGATTTTTTTTTCCTTAGGAGGCACGGAGTAATCCTTTTTGCTTGTTCCAAATTCCCTGACATGGCTATAATTATTATTAATTTGGAGATGAATTCCCCCATTCAAGCTCGCCTATCCAGAAGGGCTGTACTTCTGACATGTCATAAATCTCACATGCCCGAGGTCCAGTGTAAATACCCTCATCCATTCCAGGTACATTGTACACTAGTGTCCCATCCTTGCAGACCCTCATTACCAAACCTTTAATTCTTGACCATAATTTACCAGCTTGGATTAAAGTCAAAGAGTGGGAAATATGACAAGGAGAGAAAAAAAAGGGGAAATAAAGAAAAATGGAAGTGGTGGTGCTGGTAATTTAGCCATTTAGAAAATATCGGTGCAATGAAAACTAAATCCACTCTTGGCAATGTGCACTCCAGCAGGAAAGCCTATTCGATGCAGGAAGCTGGACTCAGCCTTTCATTTTCAGCAATTTAATCAAATCTCTCCTGCTCTCTCAAATATTTCTTTAGTCTCCTATAATTTATAGTGACCACGGCACTTAGTATTACCCAGGTGTTAAATCTAATACTAAAATGGCAAAAGAAAAAGAAAAAAAGAAGAGAAAGGAAAAAGAAAGAAGGAATAGTAAAACAGCATCACATGATGCCCAAGGGAGCCTATTAAGTGGATTTTACTTAAATAATCCAATTCAACAGATTGAAGCAGAATTCTTTAAAACAAAAGTTCAACTTGAAAAAGATTGACTCACACTGGAGCAGGCAGCTGACTTGAGAACTGCCTGGATCATTAATTTTAATAATTTTTCCTTCGTACTTCTCAGAGAGACTGCGTGGTTCCTTGCTCCTTTTTCTTGTACCACGATGTGATCAGATGGATGTTAGGAGCTCTGCTTGAAAACCACATTGTGGCACCAGGAATTTGCAAGAGGGTGTAGTCAGGGCTGCAGATGCGAGGCTCATCTTTATCTATCTTCTATGAAACCCAAGACATATTTTTTTAATGCAGTCACTGATAGTTTCACAATTTAGCCCTGCAGTCTTGAAGCTCTCATCTCCCATGACCTCTCATCTGGTTAACATATGCTTTCTTCCCTCCTCTGCACCTGCAGGCACTGAGTCCATGCACGTTTGCTGGCTCAGCTTGTGTACTTGTGTGGTGACCAAGAGCCACTCCATGGCATGAAAGAACCATTTTAGGCATGGAGCTGATATTCAATGTCCCTAGTGGTTGGGAAACTAGGAATCAAAACCGGAATATCACCTTATACCTGTTGGGATGGTGATGACCAGAAAAACAAGAGGTGACAGATATTGATGAAGATGTGGAGAAACTGGAAGGCTTGTATGCTGCTGAGAGAGCAAGAACAGTATGAAAGCTCCATAAAAAGTTAAAAATGGAACTCCTATAAACCCCAGAAACTTTAGAACCCTGGAATTCACTGCAAGAGTAGTGACTATAGTCCAGTGTGAGGAAATCAGCCATGTCCACAGACAGATGAACAGATAAAGAAAATGCAGCATATGCACACAATGGAATTGTATTTGGCTGGAACAAGAACCTTATGTAGTACACAGATAATGCGACCAAACTTGGGCCACACTAAGCAAAGTGAAGTAAGCCAGTCACCGGGTAAAGATGACAAGAATTCACTAGCCCAAGGTGCCAGAAACAGTCACATTCCTAGAAATCGACAATGTCATGGTCATGAGCATGGCCCAAGAATTGAGGGAAAGAACAGACGCGGGGAAGCAGGTGTCAGTTCAGTGAAACAGGATGAAGACATCTCAGCGGCACGCAGCACAGTGCACCTCTGCATTTGTGACCGGCAAACCGTTAGTTTTAAAAAATGCGTGCGAGGCTCTATGTCGTGGGAATCCCCACGTTTTCACAACACAGTCAAAGTTACAAAAGAGAAAAAGAAGGAGCGGCAGGGACTGTAGAGGTCAGAGGACTACGTGGTTAGCTGTGGACCAGCGCTGAAGGCTGACGAGATAAGTGGACAAAACTCTACTGCGAAGGACGGGACACTGGACTCTAGGTGTGACTCTGCCTCCTGCAAATGCCTTGACCTTAAGCTAATAATGACAAACGATTCTACTCTTATGTTTGCCTATGACGATTTGAAGTCATTCAGTTGGTCACTCAGAAGTCATTCAGAATGGCCACCACTGACAACAGCGTGTTGATGAAGGCAGTAGAGGATGAAGAGGGTGTGGATGTTGGAAGCTCCCTTCTTAGCTCTTAATGTGTTTCTACCCAGTGCATCCACAAAATTCCTGAATGTCTCTGAGCATCAGTTTCCATAGCAATGAAGTGGAACACTAACATCTCACAGGCTTGCTACAAGAACGATCTGTCAGGCATTTAATACACCTGGAACAAAATGTGGGCATGCTCAGTAATGCGCTTACGCTGGCGTTTTATTTACTGTTGCTTTTGCTATTATTTCAGGATCAAGTCTTTCATGAATGAAGCACTCTTATTTTTTCCTATTTTATTTATTTGAGTGTCAGGTGTTTTTGTTTTCTTTGGGGAGATTATAGAGTCTTACTATTTCTTTGAGACAAGATCTTAATTACTGGTTTAGTTGGCTTGACACTCACCCTGTAGCCCAGTCATCCTGTGCCAAGTATCTCATGTCTTGAGGTTTTTAGGCCTGGGATGCCACATGCAGATGAGTGTTAGGCATAAGGAGAGAGGCAATTGTATTGGGGACAAGAGGTCTGCATAATTAAGTCAAAGTGTGGCCTGGGGATCAGATACTTTTATGGGTTGGCAATATGACATATATTTTTGCTTAGCATTGGTTCTGTTGTGTGTTGTTTTATATGGTCTTACTATGCAGTGTGAGCTCATCTCCACTTCTCAATCACTGTGCCTCAGCTTTCCAAGTGCTGGAGTTACTGGCATGCACCACTATGTCTGCTCTTTTTTGTGGTCTTTCCTCACAGATGCAAAAGAATCTTGTTGGCCTCTTGCACTAAATCGGAACCATGTATTCCTATCCAATAGTCCTGAGTGAACAAATGGATAAAAGGAGTGGGTAATGATCCAGTTCACCTTCCACAATGGGTTTGGTTGTGGCCTAGCCATGGAGGAACTTCTCTGGGGTTTTGTCTCAGCCTTTCCATGGCTTCTGAAGCACATCTACTCCCATGGTAGATTTGTAGAAATGGAGCTGAGCCTATACAATTAGAAATCATTACCCAAATGGGAGGAGGTAATCGGATTGCCTGTGCTGGGCATACTGCATTCCTTTTCATTAGCATAAAGTCAAGGATGCCCACATTTAACCCTAAGGGTGAGAGCACTAGCTTTTCAGTAGCAGTTTATGGTGTGTCCAGTTGCTTTTCTAATATGTTGTAGATTGGGCCCAAGGCAAAGTGTGAGATGAGACAGTTGGTGTGTGTGTGTGTGTGTGTGTGTGTTTGTGTGTGTTACATATCTGCGTGCGTGCATTTGTATAGTTGTCCAAATGGTTGTGCACATGTGTATAGAGGCCTGGGATTGCTGTAGAGTGTCTTCCTCTATTGCTCTCCTAGTTATTTTTTGAGTCAGTGTCTTTCCATGAACCTGGAATTCACCAATGGACCAGCCTGGCTGGCCAGCCAGCTCCAGCAATCTTCTTCTCTGTTCCCAATCCCCAGTGCTGGGATTATGGGTGTGCTACCACACTTGAATATTTAGGTATTGCAAGGGATTTGAACTCAGAACCTTGTGCATATGCAGCAAGCATTTTACTAACTGAGCCATCTTCCAAGTCACTGGAATATATATGTACTTTAAAATGTCTATATTGAACATGTACAGGCTTTGTTTCCTCTTAGTGTTATTCATTGAAGAATACAGTATGACAGTTACATAGTTATTGTTTGGAGTGTTACAAGTAATATAGAGATGATCTAAAATATTTGGGATGATATGTGTTAGGATATAAGCAAAGACTACACTATCTATCTATCTATCTATCTATCTATCTATCTATCTATCTATCTATTGTCTGTGTATCTATCTATCTATCTATCTATCTATCTATCTGTCTGTCTGTCTGTCTGTCTGTCTGTCTATCTATCTATCTATCACTTCAGAATTTGCTGCTGTTGGTGTTCACATAGAAGGTCCTATAATTAACCTTCTCCCACCTTGTATATCAGGGGATGAATGTATTTCTCGGTGCATTATGTGCATTGGACAGGTAGGGTGTGTGTGTGTGCATGCATGAGAGAGAGAGAGTGTGTGTGTGTTAGACAGACAGACAGAGGCAGAGGGACAGACAGACACAGAGAGAGACAGAGACAGAGACAGAGAGAGAAAGAATGAAACCTTTGTTCAACTCAGTCACATTCAGTCTATATTTTCCCTCCTCTGCTATTGCAGCTGGCTTACATCTGTTTCTGTTTAACCCATTCCCATTAACAGAGTAATAATGGTGGGAATACTGCCCCTAGAATAAAGTCTATGAATATGCCTTAGCATAACTCCAATAATTAGCTATTAATTAATATTCCAAAGGATGACTGACTTTTAACACATAGAAAAAGACCTTATACCTCTGCCAGACATTTTATTGGTCCCAAAGATGACATTGTCTGGCCAAGGAACAAAGAAGATAATTAGTTCCCCTAAGCTTTAAAAACATGGAGGGGAAAATGGTCAAATCCATTTTACCATTAAAAATTGGAAAGTTATGATCTTTTTGCAAATCCACATGTGTCTACTGTAGAAAACTGGGGAACATGAAAAGCAATTCTTGTTTTACTTGGTTTTATGAGTGTGGGTATTCTGCCCAAGTACATGTCTGTCTACCATGTGTGAGCCTGGTGCTCCTGGAGGCCAGACAGGGCATCAGATCTCTTTGGCCTAGAGTTACTGACAGTTATGAGCTGCCTGACTTGGGTGCTGGGAACTGAACTCAGTAGTCTCTCTTAACCATGGAGCCATCTCTCCAACCCCATCTGTAGATATCTAGTGTGTTTGAAGGATGACAATTGTATTGACCTTTGAACTTCAGGATCTGTCACTTGGGATCACAGCAAAAAATACTCAGCCTTTTATTTTGCATTTATAATTTTTTTCTGAACCTTAATTTGGCCTCAGAAGTTTTTTCGACCCCATCTCAGTGAGATCCATAAAACCTTGTATGAGTTGGTACATGAGTTTAAACCCATTTAAAATTTTTTTCTTACACCTTGCTAATGCCCATAGTAGGCCCCTGTACTAATGTACATGGAAGTGTGAACACAGGTTCTAATGAAATATGCCAATGTGCCTGCCTCAAGGCACCCAGCAGCCTTATTAAAGTGATGCCATCCATTGCAATGTCTGTGAAAGGCGAAACTCTTGGACACCAATCCAAAGATGTTCGCTGCAGCTTCCAGAAATGGTGACATCAGGCTAGGAAGTTAAAAGGTCTTAAGAAGACAACCAGAGTCACCAGCTCCAAGGCTGGCTTCGATCTGAACAGTTCACGTGCACATTATTCAAAAGCAGACTTCTGTGGGGAAAATACTTAATACCCAACATTTCACGTTAAGTCTGCACGCTTTCCAAATAAGGTGTTCTCCGTACTTCTAAATTACCGAGTATGAAAGCTGTAATGTTCTGGGCTCCCGAGGGGCAGAGAGTAATTCAGACATGAAGTCATTTTAATAGAAATCATTCCTCTTTTCCTGGCAAGGGAAGAATTTCAGTAGAATTTTTTCAAAATTACGAAATACCCTTTCCTGGAGGATCTGTGCTGGCACTTAGTCTGTTTCTCATTCCATTTAACACAAATATTTGGATCCTCCAGGGGAAGTCTACTCAGTGACAGTGTCGGCATGCCTGTCTCCCAAAGATAAACGAGGTGCTTTCCTCCAAAATGGACGCAGAAGAGGTAAGGTGGGAGGAACATGGTCATAATCCTAAGAAGAAAATTTCTAAAGACAACCCACTCGCCCAAGCAAGCCCTGCAGATGGGAAAGTCTTCCATCTCTATTTCATTTTCTTCAAGGGCTGTTAGCAAATAGGCAGATTTTCTCCCTGAAAATCTGCTTGAGGGAGGAGAAGGTGATCTTGGAAGCGATGGCTCTCTCCTTCCTCAGGTTAGATGAATGTACCCTCTTCCTGGGTCGCTAGGTGTGGAGGGATCTGGAAGCTGTATCTGGACTTAATGACAAAGGGCTCTTGGGCTGAGCACGCATGTCTGCTCCAGAGTTATCGGAGAGGATGCCCCTCCACTTGATTCCTTGAGCTGGACCCAGCTCCCTCAGAACTAGCACACTTTGTCTTACAAATTATTTTTATTTGCATTTTGTGTATATAGGTGTTTTATCTGTCTGTATGCTGTGCATCACGCATATGCCTGGTGCCCTTGGAGGCCAGAAGAGGGCTTCAGATCCCTTGCAAGTAGAGTTACAGATGCTTGTGAGCTGTGGGGAATTGAATTTGGGTCCTCTGGAAGTGAGAAGCCAGTGCTTTTAACTACTGAGTCATCTCTCCAGCCTGGCTAGCACACTTCTAAAGAATATACAATTCATTATCAGTGCCTATCCAGAAGTGTCCTCAGGCCCCACGATCTTATGCAACAGACTATTTAGACCCATTTGTACCAATCATCATTAAAAATGCTAACTTACCCCACTGATAGTTCAGTGGGGTTTCATATGTTTCTACATAATACATCAGCTGTGTGATGAGGTGTAGATGGGTTACATTATGACATTATATTCGCCAGTAAGCCTGCAGAAAACTCCGGTTCAAGGGGGCCTAACTCAGGGGTGGCAGCATCAGGGACCATAAAACTTCGGAAAACATTTAGAAGCAGATAGGCATCTGTGTTCATCAAAATGGGAATGTCTCTGTTCTTTAGTTCTGAAAGGTTGACACCAGCAACTTCAGCACATGGATTTGTGTGTGTGTGTGTGTGTGTGTGTGTGTGTGTGTGTGTGTGTGTGTATGCAGTGCATGTGGATGTGGATGGGCATATGTGTATGTGTAAAAGCTTTTTTTTTTTTTTAAAGCGGAGAAGACATTAAACCAGCTTTCAATTAGACCCCATCTTCAAATACATTTGTGTTCAAAGTCTCTTCCACAGTCCCGCAACATCCTAACCTTAAGCACTAGGTCTTGCGTGTCTGTGTTTGAATTAAAAATTCTAGATTCTGAAAACACGAAGCTGCAGACCGTGTGTACCTTTTCATCATTTTACCCTGGGATGATCACAGTGTCTGGATATAGAGGGATCAATAAATATTTTGGTCCCAGCCGTCTGGAAGGTTGGCAGTGCCGGGAGATGGCTTTAGCTGGGATCTTCAGCTCTGCTCTGGTCACTCAGTGCCTACCACGGACTCATGTCTGCTACAAAGATGCTCGGTCAGAAGAGTCCTAGTGCACAAGCAGGCAGATGTCACGGTGGTCTTTGGAACACTGGAATTTTCAGTGCCTGAGGAATTGACATCTTTGTGAAAGGTAATTGCCAGATGTTTTTACATGAAGCCACTGGCCCTTTTTGAGGCCAGGAAAAGCAGCTTTCTAAAAGTAAAAGCAGCTATTTAAAAATAAAATTGTTTTGAAGTCAAACTCTTTGAATTTTTGAAAGTTGTGTGAAAAACTATGACAGTCTAACCACTTCGAATTTGACTTCAACTAGGCTCTTCGTAAGAAAGCCAACTCTATCAGGTCAACAGTCCGTCCTTCCTTCTCCTTACCGTTCTCTTTAACTACCACAGATCCAGAAGGAGTCATCCCAAAGTCATGTGCATCATTTAAGCCCTTGTTCTAATGAGGCAGGGATGGGTGTTATATTTCCTATGGCCAATTTTAGCCTACTCAAGGGCTTAGCTAACACAGGTCGATCTTACAAATGTGCACCAACCAATGTATCTCCTGAGATGTGGGGTGAGAGCATATCATTCAGTTAGTCTATGTCTATCACTCCTGAAGAACTAATTAATAATAGTAGTTAATACCAATGAATAACAGAAAAGAGTATTTTAAGTGTCTGCTATGGATTAAATTCTCTGCTGAATATTTCATACGTAACACATACATAATATTTCATACATAACCTTCACTGCAATACCATTTTGTAGGAGAGCAAAATGAGGCTCACCGAGGTTAGCTTCTAAAAATCACATTGCTATTACCTGATAGTTTTCAAGACTGAAATCAGGTTTCCTTAACTCCAAGCCCGTCTTTTCCATGTTTCCATGCCTGGCTATTTCTAGTCACACCTTCTGTTCAGTGATTTATAACTGGTCAAAGATGCTCTCATGTATCCTCTCCTTGCATGCCAAGGATTGCTCATGAGGGATGCGCTTTTTCACATTGCCTTATGGGTAGAGGATGGAAGTAAAAAAACAAACGAACAGATATTAAGTAGCTGATGCAGGTTCAGGAATGTTGGAAAAGATCAAGTTGGGCTGGAGCCTGTGTGCTCAAGACCTTGTTTCCACTGCTGGCCTCCAGTGGATCCTCTGTGCGATTGTGCCTGGTATAGAAAAGCAAATGACCTAATACATCTTAGAAAAGAGTGAATTAGACACATAAAATCAGCCATGTTCCCCCAGACTTCATATCTACCAAGATTTTACAAAAATGTAGCCCCTGAGCACGATTATCAAGCAAGGCCTTAGAAATTAGTATCTAATTCATATGTTAACCCAATTCATGAGTGCATAGACAGATGCACAATTATAAAATTTTGTGTCAAAAGATTGAAATGGGAAGATGTGCCCACTGTGAGTCATGCTGTGCCTCTGGTCAGGGGGTCTTGGGTTGCACAGGAGTAGAGAAAGTGAGCTGAGCACTAGTGTGCTTGCACTGCACTCATTTCTGATTGTGGATATTACATGCCAAACTTCTTCAAGCTCTTGGCACTTGACTTCCCTGCTAGGATGGATTGTAACCTGAAACTGTGAGCTAAAACCAACTCTTTTCTCCCGTCAGGTGCTTTTGTAAGGGCGTTTATTCACCATAAATCAAACCCAGGCGAGCCTACAATTCACACCAATGTCTTAGCTTAAAAGCTGGGTCCCATTGGAATTCTTGTCTGCATGAAGGTAGGCAAAGTGTTATGCATGCTTAACACGAGACAATGGTCTGCAAGACTGTGCTGTAGTTAGTTGGAGGAAAGCTGAAAGACTGGTTTGAGAGAAAATACTGATTTATATCTACTGACCTTTTACTAATATGTGTTGTTCTAGGACAGTGTGGTAGTTTGAAAGTCATTGGCCCCCTACAATCTCATAGGGAGTGGCACTATTAGGAGATGTGGCTTTGTTGGAGTGGGTATGGAATTGTTGGAGGAAGTGTGTCACTGTGGGGGTGGGCTTTGAGGTTTCCTATACTCAGGATAAGGTCCAGTATCACAGTGGACTTCCTGTTGCCTGAAAGATGCAGGACTCTCAGCTATTCCTCCAGCACCATGTCTGCCTGCATGCCGCCATGCTCCCTGCCATGATGATAATGGGCTGAACCTCTGAAATCATAAGTGAGCCCCCTCGATTAAATATTTTTCTTATAAGTGTTGCTGAGGGTCATGGTGTCTCTTCACAGCAATAAAAGCTCTAACTAAGAAATACAATTAACATGATTTATTTTTAGTTTTTTTTTTTTACCCTGATGTGGCCTGAAGGAATCCACTGGGATGTACTGCTTCAAAATACCCTAGGAGAGAGTAGTGGGACTTGGTAAAAATTAGTAGATGAGGTATCAAGTCCATTGTTGAACATGTCTGTCTTTGATATTGCTAGGTAATTTAAAGGAAGAGGAGAAAGAGAAATTGGGAAGTCATGTGTGAGGAGCTGTTAGTGGAAAATGAAGAGAATATTTGTTTACTCCCAAATTTATTATTTACATTTTGTTTTTCAGTTTTTTGCTTTTTATCCCCCTCTTTCCCATTTTCATATATGTGTATTTTATATGCACATTTGTGTGTGTGTGTGTGTGTGTGTGTGTGTGTGTGTGTGTGTGTGTGCCTTGTACATTTTGGGCCGGGGTGCGGCATCCTTGGCTTATACTCCATGGATGCCAATCATGGCAACAAAATGTTTTTGCCTTTGTGAAATTTATCCTGAGAGTCACCAGCCAAGAAAAGTCCACCTAAAGGTGATTATTGAGCTGCTGCTCTATACATTACTGTGCTGGCTAAACTTCTAGACACATTTGGGCTCCAAGTCTGACTACATTTAGGGGCACAGGATAAAGAAGAGGCAAGTCTGTGGCAGCATCTCCCACATGCAGGGGCTCTCAAGGGTCCTTTGGTGAAATATGGGCTATGCAACAGAAGAGCCAAGTCTGGAAGCAAAGGTCTTTCAAATACCTGACCTGAGCGGTGCTTAACAGAACGAGCAAAAGGGAAGAGAACAAGGTTTTATCACCATGGATACACAGACATGAGTTAGAGCTGATGGACACAGTAGAACCCACAGAGGCCAACCTCATGAGAGGTAGTGGGGCTCCTGGGGGAAGGCACTTTCAATTTCTTTAATTAGAAGTAGATTGGTCTCCAAGCCTGGGTCCAGGTTGAATAGGAATCAGGTGGGATTGGAAATCTGCAGGGAAGAGGTGTGAGTAGGCTATCTCACTCCATCCAAGTTCATACATGTTCTATGTTGAACTTGGATGATTGCTGGGCTTGTTCAGGAATCCAGACTCCTACCAGAATAAAAGGGTTTCACTTTGCATCCTGTCAGTCCCAAGGGAGGGAGTCTTCATCTCCAAAGGTAATTGGCACACCCGTGTTACACAATATCATTCATTGCTTGTTAGGATGGAGTGTTGAAAGTACATTTCACAAGATAATGAAGTTGTTTCTCGGGATCTAAAATAACTGGTTATCTGACTCTTTGGTTCATCCCACATTAGGTGTATCATACACACAAATGTCAAAATAAATAACCGATGTGGGATGTGTCAGCGCGTGTCACAAGCTGATGAGAAAATGTGGAGGGTTGCAGAAAGTGAATTGGAGTGGCTGAGTGAGGGGAAAATAATGGTCCGTGTCAGCAAAGGGACAGCCCAGAGAGAGAGATGAAAGCCTGGTGAGACGTTAAAGTATCCATATTCCCAGTTCTGCAGCTTTCAGTGAACAAATAGGGCCACATGTGGGCACACCAAAAATGTCAGTTTGAAATAAATTCCTGGCTGCACTAGTGTCTCAGGAAGCTGGCTCTGTAATTTACAGAGGTGACAAGCGAAGCCATAAAGGTAAAATGGGGGTTTTCAATCAGGCCGCATGAGATGAGTGGGAGAGAAATCATACACGATTCCAGAAAATACGCTTCTATTGGGTAACAGGCGACATTAAAAAATTGCTGTCCGCTCCAAACGGGAGTTGTAGGGATGGATCTTCAGTCTTCCTCATTGAATGGAAAATGATTTTAAGGGAAGTTTCAGAGCATATTCAGGTAGCACCCAAGTGGAAACATAAGTTTAGGGAGACAGAGGCAAGTATGATGATGGTGATGGTAATGATGGTAATGATGTTGGTGATAATATTGTTGGTGGTGGAGGAGGAAGAAATGCAAGAAAAAGGGATGGAGAATGACAAGAAGGAACTCATCTTGCTTTTCTGGCTAAATAAACAACCGGGACACCATGCCCTATATGATGTACATACAAACAATTGAAGCTCAATTAGCAAAGGAGGTCTGGATGGGGAGACGGTCCTGAGCAAAGATTCCATTGTTGATGATGCTGTCTCAGCGGCGGTCATCTGTCTCACTTGTCTTCCTAGTAGGACACCCGTATGCAACCAGTCAGAGAGACATCAGCGGTTTTGCCCATTACTGGTGTGCACCTGAAGAGCTTCGACTTGATAAGGCATACCTCAGACCAAATGGCCACATGACCCTCTTCTGTCTTCCTTGGGCAGATAGAGTCTGAGAGCTAACAGCAAAGGCAGTTGTTTGAAGCCCTGGAATCCTCCTCTGGAATCCAGAAGCATCACCTGTCTGTGTAAGAATAATCAAAATTTAGACAATGGTTGAATTCCTCCCCAACATGTAAACGTCTCCCTCATCCTGAGGCAGAATAAGTAGAGGAAATAGAGGAGGAAAACTGCAGCCAGAGCTCATGAGCCCAGCAGTCTCCTTATAACTTCCAGTATTATAGTTATGTACACTCTTCTCTTTAATAATATAGGGTAAATAGAATCGTATAGGTGGTAAAAGAGCCACGGGTTCTAGAGCAGAAATGTATGGATCCAAACCTTGCCCTTTTAGGACAAACTGCCTAAGCTTTCTATGCCATTGGGTACTGAATGAAGAATGCATATATTATGCATAAGGAGAGAGACTACATTAAAGACACTTCTCTTAACTGAGTGCTCTCTGCCTTGGGGCTTATGGGAAAGTGTCTGCACCATCATAGTTAGAGCTGGACATGGTGAGATGGAAAGGACCACTTCTTCCCATTTTACCAAGGGAGAGACTAAAAGAGAGGATGAAGGACTTGTATTTGGCCACAAAGCAGAAAGTGATGGAATTTGACTTTGAACTAGGTCTGTCGGCTCCAGCCGTGTGAACGCAACCTCCACGTGATAACTCTCAGTCCATCCCAATCCTGGGGTGACACCCGCTACATGCCAGCACCTGTGATTTCACAGCTACCTTACATCTATTCTGGAATGAGAAGGCATGTCAATAAAATAAAAGAGCTGTTTTGGCTGGCGATAATCTTTCGAATTCTGTCTTGTGAATGGTGGCACAGCTATTTTGCCTGGAAATTATGAAGATTTTCATTTTACAGGAAAATGAATCAAAGGAACTCAATCAAACATTCATACCCTCCTGACTTTTCATTAATTGTAAAAAAGGCCGAGGGAAACCTTCCACCAGTCACTTGGCTTTTGAGGAGCCCGTGTTTTTGCTGAGTCTCAGAGTGCACAGAAGTCCAAGCGTGCTGCAATGGAAGCGTGCCCAGATTTTAGCAGAATCAACAGCATGCCTTTTAAAGGCTCAAATAGTATCCCCCATCACAAGCTTATCTCGATTGGACAAACTGGAATGGACCAAGTTGAAGAGCAAGCTTTGATGACTGCTGTGCTCCAAACTCTCTTGAAGCTGAATTTGCTTAGGAACTCTATTTCCTTTTACAAGTGTACTTTGATTTGAATAAGGTCCCACAGAGATATTTAAGATACCTTTTTTTTTTCCAGGCAGATATTCTAGAATACGATCACAGGCCAAAGCCGTTTGTCAACAAAGGTTAAAGAACTGTGTTAATATACTACCTTAAACTTCCTGACTCTGCTGATCACCAGATGGCACCAGAAACACCAAATGTTGAAAGGATGAATAAGAGGATGAAACAGGGGGCTGGAGACACGGCTCAGCCACGAAGACCACAGACTGCTCTCATAGAGTAGCCCAGTTTCATGCCCAGCACCCACACCTGGCAGCTCACAAGTGCCTGTGACTCTAGGTCCAGGGCAGTCAATGCTTCTGGCTTCATTCACGTCCACATACATTATCATGTGCACATACCCATAATTAAATAAAGTAGGTGTCTAACGAAAGAGAATAAAATGTACATGCGATGGAATCAATTTTCCATGCTAAGTGGTTCCCTGCCCTGGATTAGTTTCCTATTTTCTGAGAGATTGGATCTGAGAAGCTTGGGAAAGAGCCGTTTTGCTAGCCTAGCCTCCTCCCTTCTCCCACCCACCTCTCCTCCTCCTTCCCCTCCACCTCTTTCTCTTCCCTCTCCTTTCTTCTTCTCCCACCTCCCGCTCCTCTTCCTTCTCTCCCCGTTCCTCTTCCTTCTCCTCCTTCTCCCCTCCTCTCTTTGGAGATCAGGTTTTGTGAAGTCCAGGCTGATCTCTAATTCACTATACTGTCAAGGACAACCTTGAACTCACAAATACTGGGACAGCAGGCACATGCCACCAAGAAAGCCTGCTGTGGGCTGAAACCCAGGACTTGGTGCCTACTAGGAAGCCACTTTACCAGATGAACCAAATCCACAGTCAGCTTTCCTTTTTTTTTTTGTAGTAAAACTATATACGACATAAAATTTACTATTTTTATCATGTAAGTGTGTAGTTCAGTGACAGTAAAAATGCTTAGCCACAATGCTGCACAGCCACCACTATCCATTTCCAGAAACTTATCTTACGATATAAAAACATATCCACCTGCAGCCATTAATATAAAAACATTTATTATGAGTTTGTAAAGTGTTCTATTTTATGTTTGTTTTTTTTCCTGCACATACATCTGTACATCACGTATGTGTGGTGTCTATGAGGGTCAGAAGATGCAACAGACCCCCAGGGACCAATGTTACAGGCTGTTGTGAGCCTCTGGGTTGGGTGCTGGGGTCACCTCTTTAGGAGAAGTCAATGCTCCTAACTGCAGAGCTGTCTTTCCAGCTCTCATTGAAAAAAATTTAAAGCTGATTATTGTTTTCTAGATGGTTACAGTAGGAATATAAGATCTGGAAATCCCCATCCCTCACCCAGTTTCTTCCAGTAAGTACCATTTATGTATTAGTCCATTTGTGTTGCTGTTAAAAAAAAAAAAAAGGACCATGCCCTAGGTGGCTTATAAAAAACAGGAAGCCACCAAGAACTCTAAAATAAAAGTGCTAGTGGTTCCCATGTCTGGGGGAAGCCATGCTTCCTGTTTCATAGACAATGATGTGTGCGGTTCTAAGACATTGTATTGTGTGTGTAGTTACGAACCTGTCAAGAAAGACCCATCGATGATATATAGAAACATCACATCCTGTAAAATCCCCTCCTCTCCCTGAGTTGTTTCTACATTTTACTATTGAGGCTGTCTGCTGAAGTGCTAGTTTGGGCTATTGTGTTTTTCATGTCTAAAGCATTCAACCGACTCCTCTTTATATGTTGTTGTTATTGTTGCTTTTTTTCTGAGACATTTTGTTTTATAATTTCTTTCATCTGAGATTCTGCTCACACAAGCATTGTTCGGGTGGCTGTTGTGATGTCATCGGTGGCTGGTTTCTGTATTTGTGGCATCTTGTTGGTGCCATCTATTGGTCTTTTTTCTCATCTGAGCTTGGGTTTTCCTGGCTCCTGGTCAGGTGACAGCTCTTCCATTACATGCTAGGGTTCTTGAGTGTGAGAACGTACACAGGTATTTAACTTTATCCTTTTCCAGGTTGCTTTGGACACTGCTTTGCCAAGTGAAGGCAAATTCTGCTCCCTACCACTAGGTAGGCAGTGGGTATCTAACTTCCTTATTTCACAGACAACATCATCCTATCATTCTTTGAACCTCAGTACCTCCTTACCATTCAGTGTCTGCTTGTGCTTGCTTTATGTACAGTGCTCAGGGCTGTACTTAGTGTGGCTGTACTTGGTAATGTGGCTGTACTTAGTGTGACTGTGCTTGGTGCTGTGGCTGTACTCGGTTATGTAGTTGTACTTGGTGTGACTGTGCTTGGTGATGTGTTCTACTTGGTTATATGGCTGTACTTGGTGTGACTGTGCTTGGTGATGTACTGTACTTGGTTATATAGTTGTACTTGGTGTGGCTGCACTTGGTGCTGTGGCTGTACGTGGTCTGGCTGTACTTGGTCTGGCACACAGGGGATGTGTATGGCATCTTAATCCTGAGCCACAAGTTCAGGGATCATTTTGTTTTTCTTCCATTTTCTGTAAGTGGGTGCATCACTGTCTCTAAGCAAAATTACATACTTGAAGGTGAATTTTGCTTGAAGGTTCGGGCTGCTTATGTTCCTCTTCAGTTTATCTACCATTTTCTTATGAAACGTGTATCTTGTTGTGAGTCATTAACAATTCCTATCAAGTAAAGTCATTCTGGCTTTTTGTTAAAAGTTTAACTTAGAAGGGAAGCTTTTTTATTTTGTAAGAACCAGTTAATTCATTTTTTCCCCTTAGATGCTACTTAAAGAATCTATTTTAAAAAGAACATAAAGGGTGTTGGAGAGATGGCTCAGTGGTTAAGAGCACTGACTGCTCTCTCAGAGGACCCAAGTTCAATTCTAAGTACCCACGTGGCTGTTCTCATCCATTTGTAACTGCAGTTCCAGGGGACCTGATACCTTCTGTTGACTTCTGTGGGTCCCAGAAATGCACGTGGTGCACAGACACGCATACAGACAAAGCAGCCATATGCATAAAATAAAATTTCAAAAAATGTCATAGAAAAATTATACAGACTTAGAAGTGATGCCCTCATTCAGGCTTTCTGGTCTTGACAGGGAAAAATTACTCTGGAAAGGCACACAATGGCATTGATTGTTAACTAAAGGTTCCATCTAGGGGATGGAAAACAGCATGCTACAAGCCTTATTTTCTCCTCAACTAGAGTGAGGCTGCTGAGTTATGAGCTTTAGCCATCATGTCACTGCCAAGGCTGAATGCATTTGTTAATTACAGGCCAAGTTCTGCAGGAAAATGCTACTTACTATTAGGGATGCAGACACACCACAGCCCTTCCCGAGGATGGAATGATTCCCATGATGACTCCAGACTTAGTAAATAGATTTAAGGATGTTTACCTTTAATTCTTAACGCAAAGACACTGCAAGGGATGGTAAACACCTTGATTGGGCAATTTCATTCATGTGAAGAGCCAGATAATATTTTAATAGCTTAAGGCTTCATCATATATTGTAATGATTCAGCCCCACAGTGCAGGATGTACCACCGTGAAACTTCAGTCATTGCCTGGTGTGGTTGTGCTCACTTTTAAACCCAGAATTCAGGAGGCAGAGGTAAGTGGATCTTTGGGCATTCAAAGACAATGTCGTCTTGACTTGAGTTTCAGACCATGCAGGACTATATAGTGAGATCCAATCTTAAAACCCAAATAAAAACAAACAGAAAGCAATTCTAAGTCGTTGTCCAGCTTGGCCACTGTTAACTCACTCCTAGTGTGTGTCATGATTCTGTAAAAGTGGAGTCCTTTACTGAAATCCTGACGTACTTCCCTTCCTATAGCTTTTTGTGTCTTCATTCTCCGTATGTAGAGTGCATCTTCTGTGAGTTCTTATGGAAGTAAGAGGTTCTTATGGAAGCAAGTGCCTTATCAAAATCAGATGTAGCTGGAAATTAATCTCTTTTCCATTCCTATTCTAAAATTCAAGGCAGGGCTTGCATTCTGGGCTTAGAAAAGCTGGACATGGCGAATGATGAGTTTTTCTTGGCCCAAGTGCTATTTTGCAACCATTTGTGTCATTAATCTCAGCTCTGGGGAGACTGAGGCAGAAGAGTCGCAAGCTCCTGGCCAGCCTATGCCAAGTTGTAAGATCCTATCTCAAAAAGATACCCAGAAGTCTACGTTGGTGGCAATGAGGCTGGGCTACTGTTGCTAAATCTTATTGAGAGTAAAAGGGAAAGCCAGAGGAAAGAGGTTCAGGTTTGTCACACACCAACCAAAGTCTTCACCCAAAAAGATGCTTGGGTCTTTTGTCCGCCACAGTTCCTGGGAGTACCAAGGTTTCTGAGCCTTGAGATTTCCTCAGAATAAATACTTCTCAAACTCATGGCTTCTTATGCCAGGCATTCAAATATGTGTCTGTAGAGACTTCCTATTTTCTTTTTTTTCCTGCAGTAGATGGTAGCATGGCTAGGGTATCCTATTCCATGGAAAACATCACTTTCCACAGAACTGACTTCATCTCCTCATGCACTAAGATGATGAACTGACAGAAGGATGGGATCAGGTCTCTGAGGAAATCGGGAAGCAGGAAGTCTTCAACTCTTAAAAGGCCTCATCATTTGTTGTGTAGCAAGACCTGAGCCATCTGCAATTGGTTTACCTGAGACTCCCCTTCAATGCTTTGGATTACAGTGAATAGCCAATATTTTGTTTGAGGTTAGAAAAAAAAAAGATGAAGGCATTTAACTCCCTTACCTGTCTGTGGCACGAGGAAAGGATTCCCAGTTCCCCTAAGTTCATTGTTGTCATAGTATGTAGAGAAAAGCACCTCAGAATTATGCCCC